>JACEFZ010005131.1:240000-536731 GCA_014155875.1 Cepaea nemoralis
TCTTTGAGTTCACCACAATTACTAAATTAAAATGTCCTTCATTTCAATCTATCGGGATCCATGGAAATCAGGTTACTAATGGTGTCGGTCGTTGCTATTATAGAGGGTATCACACTGGTACTTAACTGAGGTCCATAAGGCTAGGGTTTCTCTGAGTCAGAGGGGTCATTGCTGTTCATGGTATAAGGGGCGGTCATTTGAAATCCATTAGTGCTGGAACCGTGCGTAATTGCGTACCTTGAACATGATCATGTCATAGTCATGTGATGAGTACTGACCAATGAATAAAAGAGCACATGATTATCATCCCATGATTCATAGGTTCTGTTTCTGATCGTTGAGAAAATGACAGGGGTGATCCAAAATCCGTCCAAAGGAGCTCAAAGGGTGGTGATTCAGTTTATTTCATTTGAAGGATGTCGGCGAGAGGACATTCATAGGAGAATGCAGGCAGCATACGGTAACAAAAGTGTGTAGAAGACAACAGTGACAGACTGGGCATGAATGTTTCGAAAAGGACGTCAGTTCAAGACAGATCTTCGACGGTCGGGTCAAGCGCATATTGTTGTAACAGAAAAAGAAATAAAACATCGCTAAAATTGATGCAGCAGTACACATGAACCGTTGTCGAAGCATACGTTCGCTAGCGAAAGAATTTGATGTGTCAGTTGGGACAATTCAAAACGTCGTTCATAAGAAACTGCAATATCGGAAGGTGTATTGACGGTGGGTACCACGGATGTTGACCAACCACTAAAAAGAGGAACGCATGAGATGGTGTTTGAATCACTTGCTGCGTTACAGAGTGGAGGGTGATGCATTGCTCTTCCACATAGTGGTAGACGATGAATCATGGTGTCACCACTTTAAGCCGAGCAGTAAAAGAGAGAGCATGCAATGGAAACATGCTGGATCACCAAAAGCCAAACAATTCAAGTTACAGGTTTCCGCTGGTAAGGTTATTCTGAGGGTATTATTTGACCATGAAGGGCTATTGTTGGCCGAATTTAAAGAACCTGGTGTCAAAATCAACTCTACCCACTACTTGTAAACACAGTCAAGCTGCAAACAGCCATCAAGAACAAACGACCCGAAATGCTTTCTCGCGGTATGATTTTGTTGCACATTAATGCTCGTCCGCATGTCGCAAAGATTGTGCAGGAAGCCTTAGCAAGGAAGAAGTGGGAAATTCTGCAACATCCAGCCTATAGTCCTGATTTGTCACCATGTGATGTTCATTTGTTCGGACCTCTAAAAAAAAGCTCTCAAGGGGCAACGATGTCACACAGTTGCAAACCTAATGAACGCGGTAAACACTTGGTTCAGTGAGCAACTACAATCCTTTTTTGCGGACGGCATTCGCCGCCAACCTAAACAATGGGATGCTTGCCTGAATGCCACGGCGACCTCTTATGACCAACCCATGGTGCATAATTCATTCAAAATGAATGCTTTGTTTAATTCTACTACAGCTGTTAATGTTTTTTTTTTCATGCTTTTATAATAAAGCCATTGGAACGGGCTTCAAATGAACGTCCCTAATATTTCGCTCTTCTTGCATTAGAAAGGCTAATTCCGGCCTCCTTTACTGAGGACTTCGACCTTTCTAATGATGATATTCCTCGTTTAGGAATATTCCCATATAAGCCACAAGACCGCAATCCCCTGTTAAAAACATGGATCAAAACATATATCAATGCTCACATGAAAATGGAGGTATGGGGGGGGGGGGGGGGGGGAGAAAAAAAAAGGAAAGCGAAAAATAGGGAAAGGAAAGGGATTATTATACAGGGATAGGCTAGCCAGACCCTGTCCTGTTGTTTTCCATCACTCCACAAATTTTATGTGACTCCGACTCCCTCACCAACATCTGATGTAGGCATTCACCTCTCATATCGGCAAGATATGTTTTCTTCATTCCTGCGCTGTGCAGGTTAATCATTCTCGTGTTCTCGGGGACCAGTCGCCTAAGTTATCTGAGTGGCTATCAGCAAGAATGATACCATCACACAGCCCCGGCAATACTTCCTTTCTCCAGGATAAATGGCCGCATGACATCACATAATATTTATGTCATCTATTTATACATTTGTAGATAAAACTCATTCTTAATTACTATATACATTAATACACATATAAAGAGACCCATTCTGTTCTTAATATATATTTATAAAAAGATTATAAGTAATAATTCCGAAAAGTATCACATATAAAGAGATTGCAAGTGATAGTTCAGAAAAATATCCTGGGAGCTCTTCTCAACACCATAAGCTAAGCCTGAAGACTCTGGATGAATGAGAAGTTTATCTTTCATAATGTGCATTGTCACACGTCGTTCTTGATGATAATATCACGAAGTTCTTACGATGATATGCTCATGATATTAATGTGTGATGGTCGTTGTCTAGGTAACGATGTTCATGGTGTGTCAATGGAGATATCTACCTGACTCTTAATCCAACTCACCCCCGCAGTGCATATTCACCAGGCATTAAACAAGATTCCGTTGGCGCACATAATCCTTTATTACAGAAATAAGACGGACAACCGGAACATGATTATAATTCCAGAAACAATGTAATCCATAGAATATAAATATCCTCCTCACAATTTAACCAGCACACATCAATGCCTTCTCACGGCCTGCTACTCATCACATTCACAAGACAGGTAATCCAGCTACTATCCACGGCTGGATCTCCCACAATACAACCCACACATTGGGTTGGAGCCACTGCTCAACTATAGAACCCACTCTAGTTCAGGCCTGTCTTCGCAACTCGGAGCATAACACAACCCCGTTGTCCGTGGACTACCGACTACCTCGGTATCTCAAACTCAACTCTCTCAAACGACCTGACCCGCAGTCGGTCTCTTCTCTCACTGCCTTTCCAGTCTCCTGACTTCACCCAACACACAACTGTCCTTCCGCCCATCCCCTGGGGTTTTTTCCCTCTACCCTCACTATTTTATTTCTCAGGACTGGCTGTCTTCTCATAGCCAGGTCAGTCACTTTACTGTCTCCCACTCTCATCTCCATTCTTCCTCATGCCCGGTCACTCACCTCAATGTCAATGACCCAGGCTTATGTCATCACCCCCCTCTTAAAAGAAAACTTCGTTTTCAAATATTGGGAGACTAAAACTTACTAAACATGTGACCCAGACATATAGCCTGGGTAGCCCTAAGTATGGCTGCACCTTACTCTAGCTACCACACTACATAATACATCAAATGCTCATATTACACTCCTATATTCATCACACATAAATACAACCATCTATCTTGTGTATCAATGCATGCACTAATACATCACATAATAATAATAATACATCATAGAAAAGCATTATACTTATGTACCCTCAGATCTCTTACTACTTCACGACCACACAATACTATTTGTGTACCGACCCTATATCAGGTGGTTCTGTTCTTGCATTAACCCACCTCTGATTCCTGTCGATGCTGTGTCTACCTTTCATGTACCCATGACTCATGGTACCTCTACAATTACAACATCTGTTTGCTATCCCTAGCCCTGGGTCAGTAATGTCGCGAAAACTCTTTTGACCTGACTCAACTTTCCTATCTGCATATTGCACCGTTACACTTGAGTCTCTGTTTAGTCTGAACTCTTTATTCAATCTTGGCCCATATACCTGGCACCTTGCTTTCTGCTGCATACGCCTTTTGCCTATGTGCCCTGCACATGCACTATCCTGAGCTGTTCTAGTATATCGGTCTCTATAGTGCTAAAGGTACTGCTCCTTGCCCACGTGCAGTTCTGCTATCTGAAAACCTGCGAGTGAGAACATTGTTCTTCCTCTCGAAGCACCATCTACCTTTCTTTGACTGCCTATGTTCTACTCTCCTACACCCTTGGGAACATTTGTTCAGAGTAGTATCTTGTCTCTGGGATTCACTAGCACTATATTTGGGATCCATTCTCATCTGCTCAGCTGTACTATCCTTGTCCTGAGTTCCTGTGTCTACTTCAAGTGCCTCTTCTACCTCAGCTATACTCTCTAATTTAGGTTCTCTTGTGGTAACTACCTCGTTACTGCTTACACTATATTTTCGGTCCCAATAAACTACTTCCTCTTCTGTACAATCTTTAACTCCTATAACATTTCCTATGATCAAATCAGCCACTGGTGAGTCCAAAACACACGCTGTCACTCTTCCAGTGATATATGGTGTTTTTACTGTTATTATGGCTACTGGGTAGAACTCTACTGTGCCGTTGAATGTTATGCATCTAATCTTTTTCCCTGTATAATCCGAGGGATCTATTAAACTTCTCCTCACTCCGATAGACGTACATCCGGAATCCCTAATTGTTAACGCTGGTCTATCATTGACAAATCCCTGATGCAAGCTTCAGACTTCCTCCTTCATGCACTGCTGATCCTGCTTTCACTGTATGACCACATATTAGGACTGGCTGACTGTCTTTTTCAAAAAGAGGTTTGCACCCACTACAATCTTCATTGTTCAGCGTCTCAATTACTTGCGCTGCATTTGAGTGCTCTGTTTCTCTCATCCTACATTGATGGCTGATATGCCCCTTCTTTCCACATTTGAAACAAGTAATCTCCCTTTTAGTGTTGTTCGTTGGTCCATCTGCTGGTTGTGCATCACACTGTGCTGCCTTTTGTCTCCAGCTCCCACAATTCCAACATCCGGCATAATTTGACGTCTCTGGAAGTTCCCTCTTCTATATGGGTACCGTCCTACTCTACCAACATTGTTTCCTCGGAAACCATTATCTTGAAGTTCTTGCTGCTCACCTTTCTGTGCTGAATCCACACTTTTCGCCCTTGGTCTGATGACCGGATTCTGGTCCTGTTTAGTGTACGCTGCACATACTATTTCCTCACTCATTAGTTTCCCAATAGATACGTTAGGATGTGCAGTCATGTAGTTTTGCCCTAACTGAGACATTGTGTCTATGTCCTTTGGCTTCCGTTTCTCAAAGAACGCCACTAAATTAGAATTGCATGCAGATACTACCTTGTCTCTTAACATTAGATCTACTAATTTATTAAAATCTTTCCCTACTTCTGCAAGCTCCATCCATTTGTTAAATGTGTTCTTGACTGTGTTAACAAAGTCTGTGAAATCTTGATTTGTCTCTGGCACTAACTGTCTAAACTTTGTCCATATCCATGCTCAGTAAATTGGAACTTAGTCAGCAAACGTTGACGTAAGATAGTGTAGTTGTTCCTTTCTTCTACAGGTAAATTGAACATGGTGTCTAGTGCCTTGCCCGTAAGAGATTCGCCAAGTCGCATCGCATACTCTGCCTCTGGAATGCCTAATGTTGTTACAGACGATTCGAATCTCCCAAGATAGGATTTAAGGCAATCCCGGTCCGTAAAATATGGCAGTTTTAATCTCTGTGACGACTGCGACGGTTTTCTACTTTCCTCACTTTGACCCTTCGATGCAAATTCTAACTTTTTAATAGCAATTTCCGCTTCCATCTTAATCTTCTCTTTCTCAATTTCCATTCTCATGTGTGTCTCTCTCTCTTCCTGTAGACGCTTGGCCTCGAGTTCTGCCTGTCTCTGTTCTCTTTCGGCTTGTCTCTGGTCTCTTTCAATCTGTTGTTGTTCTTTTGCTTCGGCATACTCTTGTAACTCTTTACCTTTCAGGCCTATTCTTTCACCTGCTTCAATATAATCCATTAAAGTAGGCATCTTGTACTTGTGGACACGTTGCTGTGAATCAGCCAACTATAAATGTACAGACTCTGCTGTTAGTCTTTGTGTCACTTCCCTAAGTACACCCGCACTCCCTGTGTACGTAAATCCGTAGTGCTACAATATCACTCTGTACTCACCCAGTCACTCTATAAGCACTAGGTAGTGAGGGGGGAAGTATCACCTATACTCCCTTATATCTATATATCTATGACCACAAGTTCATGAAGTCCCTGAAAATATTGTTAAACATACATATAAATACATATACAAACAAATGGATGATAACACTAAGTGATGACTATCCAACGCTAGACTTCACAAGCTGAGTACACGGAGACGATGATGACACAGAAATAAACCACAGTAACAACCACAAGCTTGTGTAGGGACATCCACAGTGCGTGTAATATATAAACTGACTCAGATACCACTAGATAGTAGACACGACAAAAGTTCACAATAATAACATATATCCGAACACAGCAAATATCATATGCAAATATTAAGAAAAGGAAGAGAAACAAAAACAATTTATAGCATCAACATATACACAAATCTGACGTCAGACAACTCGGCTCTAGATATTGGTTAAGACTATTTCAATGCCACTGCATGACACGTTAACTCATTAACGTTTTTCTTACAAAAATATCGTAAGCACCAGAAAGAATATATATTTGTGTGCTGTATCCCGACTCTCGAGAAACACCCCAAAAAATCCCCTACTCTTGACAAACACTGGACCACATACAAGTACAGCTTAACAACCGAAAACAATAAATATGACGATGGGAGCAAAACAATAAAAAATAATAATGTGTAACTGGTTGGCCGACAAATATGGGCCTATTAATCCGTCGCCAAAAGTTCTTTTTATTCAGTCACCAAAGTTTTTGTTCGTTTTAATAGTTATTCGCAATCCGCTGGAAATGTCTACGACACTAGATTTCAAAAGGACTGATTGATTTGTTGAGTGGTTCCTGAATTCACGTGGTGATCACAAGTTCCAACTGTCGACAAAAGTTGAAGATGATAGTGATATCCAAACTGTTCTGTCTCGACACAGTCCGTAACGTTATTGTACTTTCTCTGTACGTGGTGGCACCACAGTAATAATCCAAAGTGTTCTTTCGATTTGTTGTTACTCTCGTTGCGGAGATGGCGCTTCGGTGTATCATTAATGTTATGGATTTCCGTTATCCGACAAGATTCACCAAAAAAGAAAAGGAGAATGGCAGCCAATGTTCAGCGCTTTAAATTTGGGTATATAAATCCTTATTGGCAAAGCAATACAACCATGGTTGCGATGATGAGACGTTAAAACTGTTTGCTCATAACAGAATAATGATGACAATAATAGAACAGTTCAACAAAGGCGAAACATAAAATCTGGCTTTCTTTCAAAACAACCTTGTTTTGTTCATTCCCAATGAGTCATCTTGACCACACTAGGCCGTGGAAATTTTTCTGAGTAACTTTCCTCCTTCCACCCCCAACTCACAATGTCACCTCAATTTCTCTTTATCACTCTCAGTGAGAAATTCCTCCGTAAAACAGTTTTCACATAAACTTGACAGCCCCACCCGGCTGCGGTAGGGGTACCGTTACTATCCCCTTCAGTCAACTGTCCGTCAAATCAGCGACTGCCAATTTTTCTCTGTTTTCCAAACATGTACTTCCCCAGTACCTGGACGCTGGTGTACCCACCCGTCCTATTTACTGCGTCGAAAAATCTTGACCAGTCAACTTGCAACAACACAGTGCGCTTGCCTCCAGCACACACACACCCAAATATCCCACCACACACAGGATGTTGAGACGAAATTACTCGCTGTCTTCAATCTTTGGTTCAATCCTGTCAAACACACACACTCCAGGACTGACCTCACTTGTTGCAAACCCCTCACTGTCCACGCGACATTTCCTCTGTGCTATCCGTGACCAAACACCCCTGCTACTGCAATCGACTCTCCCGGTCGATTTGTGCTGCGTTAATTTACCTGTCGTGAACTTCACTTGAACTGTCTGCTATCTTGTGATTTCCGCCGCGTACCCTCCCCGCGCGCTGACAGTTTTTCTTCGATGTGGCGTCTTACACACACACACACGATGCCCTCGCCACTCTGGATTCAACACTGGTCTTTCATCGCCGCGTCTGCTAGTTTCAGCACTCCTGCCTGGTATCAAATTTACCTGTCACCGTAATGGACTCTCCCGGTTAGTCTGTATGGCGTGTCTTTATCACCCCCTCTCGCTTCAGCGATATGGTTGGTTCCAATTCACCTGTAGTGGATTTGACGTGATCTGTCTGTATCAGTTCCCGCACGGAGAAAAACTCAGTGTTTATACGGTGGACACACTCCGCTGTCCACCCTCTCTCCGCGAAGAGCCCACAAACATCTCAGAATGACAACACTGTCTATAATGTTCTTAATCGGACGTAGCCCTCAGAATGTCACACGTCGTTCTTGATGATAATATCACGAAGTTCTTACGATGATATGCTCATGATATTATTGTGTGATGGTCGTTGTCTAGGTAACGATGTTCATGGTGTGTCAATGGAGATATCTACCTGACTCTTAATCCAACTCACCCCCGCAGTGCATATTCACCAGGCATTAAACAAGATTCCGTTGGCGTACATAATCCTTTATTACAGAAATAAGACGGACAACCGGAACATGATTATAAATCCAGAAACAATGTAATCCATAGAATATAAATATCCTCCTCACAATTTAACCAGCACACATCAATGCCTTCCCACGGCCTGCTACTCATCACATTCACAAGACAGGTAATCCAGCTACTATCCACGGCTGGATCTCCCACAATACAACCCACACATTGGGTTGGAGCCACTGCTCAACTATAGAACCCACTCTGGTTCAGGCCTGTCTTCGCAACTCGGAGCATAACACAACCCCGTTGTCCGTGGACTACCGACTACCTCGGTATCTCAAACTCAACTCTCTCAAACGACCTGACCCGCAGTCGGTCTCTTCTCTCACTGCCTTTCCAGTCTCCTGACTTCACCCAACACACAACTGTCCTTCCGCCATCCCCTGGGGTTTTTTCCCTCTACCCTCACTATTTTATTTCTCAGGACTGGCTGTCTTCTCATAGCCAGGTCAGTCACTTTACTGTCTCCCACTCTCATCTCCATTCTTCCTCATGCCCGGTCACTCACCTCAATGTCAATGACCCAGGCTTATGTCATGCATGAACTGAACAAAGAAAGATATTCATTCGATATTCTCTAAGTGAAAGAAAAATCACTTATATCTTCCGAGTATTTATCTAGATCTTACTACTTCTATTATCACATAGAGATCGCTACTAAAGATTCAGATCCGTTCTATCCTATCCACTATTATAAGTCTATTTAATATGATCATCAACTCGCAGATGTCTCTGGGAATTTAGAATTTACTTACACAAATTTCCCGTATGAACACAACATACCCCATTCTCAAGGGTTTCCGGCAATTGCCACGAATATTTGAAGTCCGTCTAATCGTGACATCAGCCAATTCTAATATAACTAATTTAAATAAGCTTATGTTAATTGCTGATTTAACTAAGCTTATGTTAATTTCTCCCCAATCATTACCACTCCGGTGTTGGGTTTCTTTCTGGCGCTAAAAGATGTCATCACCTTGCAGATGTCTGGTATCGTAAGAATTCATTATCCCACAGAATCAACAAACACCACTCCCTGTCCTACGTCAGGCCGCCATCGCTTACATCAGTTTTGTGCAAGTGTTCAGCAGCTGCCAATTTCTGACAGTGGAGTCGAATTTTGTTTGGTGCGTTTAAAGAATGGAGGAGTGGCTGAGACAAAATAATGTCACAGTGGAACATTTGTTATCCCCACTGTAATTTCAAATTTAACCCGACATCTTTCTGTTTGTACAAAATCTGCTGCTTTTTATCTTGCAAAAGGTTACCTCTACACCATCAATACTTGTCATAATCTCTTCAAGGCATTACGCATCAGATGTTATTGTCAGAATCTAACATCTGAGGTTGCGACGCGTTGTCTATACCAACGCCAGGCAACATAACACCGCGCAACCCTGAGGGATGTTAAACACTACAGAGGGAATGCGGCGTCTTCGACGACGCCCGTATTAGCAGCCAGGCACAGCAACTGAGCGACGCTTAGACAACCGCTGGTCAGCGGTACACCCCGTGAACCTTGCAGGGGTCACACCAGCTGACTTGAGCGCCAACTAGCGTGTAGAACGAAAGGCCAGGCAGACCGGGTTAGGCGCTTGTATTGACAGGTCGTGTGAGTCTGCGAGTGGTTTTTGGATCTGCATTGAGAGCTAGCCTGTATGACAGTGGGAGACTGGTTCGAACGCTTGAGTATTTTGGCTTGTAAGTGATATGTATATTGATTGCATGTATCCTTATGTATTTGTATTGATATTGTTCATGCTGTGATGATTGCTTTGGATTGTCATTGCGCGATGTCTGTGCGATAATGAATGCAGCGCGTAAATAAAGCTTGTAAATAACATCTTCGGATATTCACTTCGTGTGATTTGATAGTTTGATACTGCTTCACACTTGCCAGAAAACGAGCTACTTATCTTGCTCTACGCAAGACTCTGACAGTTATGACTGTTTCGAGATAGTTGTTTCGATGTCCTTGTTTAATGATTCAGTGTCAGACATAAAGTAGTGTTGAATCAAGCATGGTACGTATTCAAATGAACAGATATTATAATGTAAATTTCCAATCAATGAGCATTGAATTTGCTAAAGATACCCCGAAGAGAGCAAATAAAACGATGAACTTTGGATGGCGATGTATCGCCCTTTTGTCCAAATAGAAGGTCACATTTGGCGAGATATTATCCTTTAGCACTGAATCAGTTAAGAATATTCCCATTTACGTGTGTTATTTTTTTCTTTCTTAGAGACGATCACAATCTTACAATTTCTCACAATTTAAGTCTGACTCCAGTTATTCACATGTGCAAAAACCACATCTGTTAAATGTTGCTGATCATGTTAGTTTTCTGCAATAAATACAGTATCATCCGCACATCTAATGTTATTGATTTTGTATTCCCCATGGTGATTCCTCACATATCCCTTAAATTCAGCATATTATTTTCAGTGTATGTGGAAAAAAGATCTGGAGATATTACACATCCCCGTCGCAAACCTTTCTTTATAAGCTGACACTGATATACTTCATTAATCAATTGTAATTGCAACTTTGTGTTTCGAGTATATGTTTTTAACAAGTCTAAAGTCTTTTCAATAAATGTGTACATCTGCAAGCATCTTTATTGTGTCGACATGTCTTACTTTATCAAAGGCCTTTGTATGCTTGTCTGTTAAGTTTAACGTTATCTATCAATCGATTTGTCTGTAATTGTTGTCTGTTTTCAATCAGGAATTTTATCACACGATCACCCTCTCACATTTCTCGGTCTTGTAGTTAATTATTTTCCGATGAAACGACATTCACAGTTCATCAATAGAGGCATTTAAGCAAGAAACAATCCTATCCTGCTTTCATTGATCGAGACCCTCGTCAGTATACTGCTCCAGCTCCCAGATCTGTCACGATTTCTGCCTTCTCGGCTCCCTCTGTGGCGCGCCTTATATTCTGGGTGAGACGAAGAAATTTAGGAGGTGACACAAATACTGGTGCACCGTCTTTGCCATCATGGCGTATTTCAAATGGCAAATGCGGGCATCGAGAGAAGCCTCAAGGACATTCGGTAATTTAAAATAAGTACATTTAAAAATAAATCGACGACTTGGGAGGTGGGTGTACTCTTGCTAAGACTCTGAGACGGAATTGTTTGGCAGTCACGGATTTAAGCCTTGTTTGTCTGTAGCTTTCGGATTAATGTATAATCTCTGTAGGTCTCTGTGAAGAACTCGTCAAGCCAAAAGTTCCCCAAGATCGAGAGTTAGTTTTCGGACTCATCATTCGCTTCACAAGTGCTATATTTTGTTTGTTCTCAGAGAGACCGAGGGGATCGTCGCTGGTTCCTATTGTACCCGGTGCACTGAAATGGTTCATCTAGCCTTTAAATCCATAATGTGTGGCCTCATTTCTTACAATTATATAAACACATTGAATAGTACTGACTGCGACAAATCCAGGAATTAACATATGTGGACACACAGATGCCATTAGCATTAGATGAATGATGTATCAACAATAAAGAGCTACAACAGGGTTTAAGATTAAGTACATTGTTGTTTTGCTTTCGCTTGCTTTCAACTCAAGCGTAGTCCATAAACGTGCTACTACTTATTGCCAGGCTTGGCCATGGAATTCCCATGGGGAAATAAAGGGATTTTCTGAATAGAGTAGGAATGGGATGAGACGAGATGGGACAGACATAATTACCATTTGATGGGACAGCAAAAACATGTCCCATGGACAAGCCTGTCAGGCTTCGCCATGGGAATGTTATTCCCATGGTAAAGTCCCATGGAACGGGATGGGATGGGACATGCATAAATTACCACGCAATGTAAATTATGTCCAATGGACATCCCTGCTTATAGCAAACTGGACTGATTCTAGAGTGTGAATTAGCTTTCCCTATTACTAGTGTTCATCGCCATCAGACGACTCCGACTTCTGCGGTACTTGTAATTTACCTCCATCCCCCCACCCCAACTCAAGGACGAGAAGTTAACAGTTCAATCCAACTGACCTGTGTCGGGTTGAAACCACTACCATGACATCAGCACACCGGACTGAAGTACATTAAATGGGGAGCAAGCTTAGACTCTCTAAACTTGCACGCTTAATGGCAAGTGTGGATAATGAGAACAGGTATAATCCACCTGTGACTAGACAATAGATATCAACTGTTTTACCTTAAATACAGGCTGCAGAGAGTAAGCCAACATGGTATCGAGGAGAGAGAGAGAGAGAGAGAGAGAGAGAGAGAGAGAGAGAGAGAGAGAGAGAGAGAGAGATGGGGTGGGGGGGGGGGAGAAAAAGAGACACATCGCTAGAGAAAGAGTGAGAGAAAGAGAGAGAGAGAGAGTGAGTGAGAGAGACAGACAGACAGACAGAGAGAGAGAGAGAGCGATAAGGGAGAGAGAGGAAGAAAAAGAAAGATAGAGACAGAGAGGGAGATAAGAGAGAGAGAGAGAGAGAGAGAGAGAGAGAGAGAGAGAGAGAGAGAGAGAGAGAGAGGGTGGGGGGAGAAAAAAGAAAAAAGAAAGAAAGAAAGATAGAGAGAATAAAGAGAGGGAGTGAGAAAGAGAGAGTGATAATGAGAGAGAGGTGGAGAGGGGGGTAGGAGAGAGAGTGAGAGGAGTTAGCTGCTATTAAGCTGAAACTGTAGTCAGGATAAAAACATAATAATTCTAGGACAACACGACGAAAAGAAAAACACACTGAAATCGGCGACTGTTGTAATCGAAGTCTTTATCAATGAACAAGAAAAATAAAACAACACAACATACAACACGCAAGAATACTTAACTAGGGATCTGAAAAATAATCCGATTAAAGCAAAAACTAGGACTGTTTCATGTGTGTGGGTTAATCGGATTGTTTTTCAGATCCCGAACATATTATTCATGATTTTTATCTGGTTTGTTGTTTTCTTTTCTCTTGATAAGGACTTCCGCAGAAACGTTCGTCTGTGTGTGTCTTTCCTTTCGCCGAGTTTCTTAATAATATTTTTTCAAGAGAATTGGGTTTCAAATGTGTCGGCGCTGAAAAGAATTGCTGAGAATATCGCACAACGGAAAGACATGACAGAAGACGTTAAGACTTGTCTTCTGGTTTACTAACCTAATAATGATGATGATCATTACGATGGTCAATAAAGTTAGTCGCATGTCATTTACAACATGTTTCAATCAACCCAGCATTTAATGGATGTTTGTGAATTACCAGTCAATATTACTTCTGTAGTTAGCCATTACTTCCTGAACAGAAAGCGGTCTGCTTTCTAACTCCCAAATATAATGATGGGAAATTATGAAACTGCGGGTTTCACTATCCCCAACTCCACAGCGCCGATTAAGATGGTCAATGGTTATTAGTTATTACACAATCGATAGCACACGACTCCGAGTATATCCGTAGATAGTACCAGGAAATGTCTTGGGAAGTTAAAACTGCCGCTCTGTTATTGACCATATCATACATAGTGTTTAAAATATGGGTTTAACACAATATTCCCAATGCCCCAAAGGCATGTAAAAGGGACATTTACTAACCGACTTTACATAAACAAAACCATGTCTGGGAAACTGAAATACTTGGTGTATTATTAATGACTGCGCAGTGTTTGAAAATATTGCCGGTCCAAGTTTTATATTTACCTATTATTTTGCATGAACTTTACGGAGGGTGAATACAAAACATGAACCGGCAATATTTTCAAACACTGCACAGTCACTAAAAATACACCCTATACTTTGGTTATATTATCTGATTCAGTGCCAAACAAATCGTAGGTTTGGACCAAACATGGACCAAACAAATACCTTGGAAGTATGATTACAGAAGATGGCAGATTGGACAGAGAAATTGAAATCAGATGTCAAGAAGCTAGTGCACTTGCATATCAACTATCACCCTTTCTGAAACATCCAATCATACCCATGTTCGCAAAACGACAGATAATAAACAGCATATTCACACCAACCCTATGCTACCAATCTCAAACCTGGACTTTATCCAAATTACACCTTCGCAAAATCAACATCTGCGAAATGAGATGCCTGAGGAGAGCTGCCAACTTAACAATCCGAGACCGAGTAAGACATGCTACTATCAGACAGACTGTGGGATCAACACCTTGTGCTACATTTATTGAAAGACAGAAGATCAAGTGGTTTGGCCATGTTGTTAGAATGCAACATCAGCAACTACCATCACTGGCCTTACATCAAAGATCATCTGCGACGAGACCACGAGGACGTCCAAGAAGAAAATGGATTGACGACATCAAAGACATTGTACACCCACACGGAATGACACTATCCAGTGCCGCCCACCGGGCGCTGGAACGCAAATTATGCCTCCCCACGACGCTTGACGGCAGAAGTGGAAGATGATGATGATGATGGTGATGATGTTGGTACACAATCAAATGAACAAGTATTATAATGTACATTTCCGTTCACTGAGTATTAAAATTGAGGAAGATACCACGAAACAAAAATACGATGACCCTAGTATGGCAATATATCGCCTTTCTGTCCAAACGAGAGGTCTATTTGGCGATATAGTATCCTTCGGAACTGAATCAGTTAAAGGCGACGGTGGTTTATAAATGACAGTAACTGAAGTATTGGTGCCTGGAAGGAGAGGAAGGGGTCGACCGTTACGACGGAGGACATATGGCATTAACGTTCTTCGTGGCAAAGGAATTACGGACCCAGTTCGTAGTCCCCGATATCCACGTTCGAAATACAGCAGTGAGCGATTTAGCAGCAGACAGCCTTGCGTTGGGTTTTTACGAAATGGTATGTTTGCCTATCGTTCAGAAAGCAATGGCGAACTACTGAACATAAACTTGCCAAGATATCACAACAGCAAAATAATGCCGGTGTTGACTGAGACGTCCTGTAAAGGATATGCAACTAACTTTAATTACTACTACTACTACTACTACTACTACTACTACTACTACTACTACTACTACTACTACTACTACTACTACTACTACTTCTACTACTACTACTACTACTACTACTACTACTACTACTACTGCTGCTACACCAACAATAACAAAAACTACTACTACTACTACTACTACTACTACTACTACTACTACTACTACTACTACTACTACTACTACTACTACTACATCTACTACTACATCTACTACTACAAAACTACTACTACTACTACTACTACTACTACTACTACTACTACTACTACTACTACTACTACTACTACTACCATTACAACTACGACTACTACTACTACTAATACTACTACTACTACTACTACTACTACTACTACTACTACTACTACCACTACTACTACTACCATTACAACAACAACAACAACCACAACTACTACTTCTACTACTACTACTACTACTACTACTACTACTACTACTACTACTACTACTACTATTACTACTACTACTACTACTACTACTACAATAATAACAACCAAATCTACTACTACTACTACTACTACTACTACTACTACTACTACTACTACTACTACTACTACTACTACTACTACTACTACTACTACTACTACTACTACTACAACAATAACAACAACCAAATCTACTACTACTACTACTACTACTACTACTACTACTACTACTACTAATATTACTACTACTACAATAACAACAACCAAAACTACTACTACTACTACTACTACTACTACTACTACTACTACTACTACTACTACTACTACTACTACTATTACTACTACTACTACTACTACTACAACAACTACTACTACTACTATTACTACTACTACTACTACTGCTACTACTACTACTACTACAACTACTACTACTACTGCTGCTGCTGCTGCTGCTACTACTACTACTACCTGTGCTACTACTACTACTACTACTACTACTACTACTACTACTACTACTACTACTACTACTACTACTATCACTACTACTACTACTACTACTACTACTACTACTACTACTACTACTACTACTACTACTACTACTACTACTACTACTGCTACTGCTACTGCTGCTGCTGCTACTACTACTACTACTACTACTACTACTACTACTACTACTACTACTACTACTACTACTACTACTACTTTTACTATTACTACTACTACTACAGCTGCTACTACTACTACTACTACTACTACTACTACTACTACTACTACTACTACTACTGCTGCTGCTGCTGCTGCTACTACTACTACTACTACGACGACGACGACCACGACGACGACTACTACTACTGCAATATCTACTTCTACTAAAGATTGCAATGGGGTGATGTTTGCGTGAGGATAAACTTTCCCTGTAACTGGTGTCCCTCGCCATCAGATAAGCCCTCAACGACTTCTGGGGTATTTGTAATTGACGTCCCCAAGCCAAGGACGAGAAGTCAATATTTGCGTGCGGCAGAACAACTGGATACATACGTCTTTACGCAGATTTTGATGACAGCGATGTCCTGCAGAAAACATCGTCTGCTGCTGACTTTTGTTTGTTCTGTGTATTTCGCTGAAGGGACTTTCTATTTAAATGTGGTTGTTCCATGCTTGTCCTAGCCAGAGGCAGCATCTTTCCCTCGGTTCTTGGTTCTCTGGAACGTATAGTTCTCTTCCCAAGCTCCACATTGATAATTCTTTCATCCCATCTTAGTCCTTCTATTCTGCTCATTCATCAGTCACTGAATTTTTGCATTTTTTTAGCGACTTCTTTAGTGCCCTCTCACCCCCTACAATTGTGTCTGAACCACAATGCATTAACTGATTTAAATTAAGAGTAAAATATCTCCAGAATATTGCTACACAATAATGATAATGAAGAGAATTTATTTCATATTACGAACGTACCATTAAATTACAAATGTCTATGTTTATGTAAGTCTGGAACTATTTTACCAACCTCACATTGATCTGTGATACGTTATTAGATTCATTCTCCGCCTGTTTATTTTGAGTTTTATCCACCGAAGATTAAGTTTTAATACTACGGAATGTCAGATATGTTCAGTCAATACAGGAGCCAGACAAAGATGTATGCTGTCCCCCCTGCTATTTAATATCTACATTGACAGAATATCCAAAAGAAACAAGCCTTGACAGAACCGATTCAGACAATTTGAACTCTTTACAAAACAACAGATACACTCGCAGTAAATGACGTGCAGTACTTGTTACTTCACAGCAACGAGTACAGACTGCAAAATAATATTAATAAGTTGAGTTTAACTTGCACCAAATACAATGTGGATATAAATATACCCAAAACTTAAGTAATGCAAGTTGGCAAATCTCCTTGTCCTTTAAGCATAGTGATAAATAGTACACCTCTGAAACAAGTTAAGGAATTTAAATATCTAGGAAACATGATCACAGAAGATGACAGAATAGACAGACAACTCGAAATCAGATGTCAAAAAGCAAGGGCGCTTATATACCAATTATCACCCATAATGAGACATACAAATATAACAATGTTCCCAAATCTTTTTTTTTGGGGGGGGGGGGAGGGCGTGGGGGGGGGGGGGGGGGGTTGCATATCCCTTACATGACGTTGCAGTCAACATCAGCATTGTTCAGCTGCTGTTGATGTAGTAGGCAACAAGCCTGACACCCAGCTCGCGCCTGTAGCTCCTAGTAGCTGTCAGCATGCGACAGCGGCCACCCCCCGGGCAACAGCTGTGAGAGGCTGGCTAAATCAGACGTGGGTAGCCGATTTGGTGTCAAACCAAGCGGTAAACAAGGGTATGCCTACCCAGCATGTGAAGACAGGATTCGGCAGACTGCGCGGAAGAAATCATTAATGATTCAACGGGCAAGACGGCATTTACCTGCAAAGCGTTGTGGAACGTAATGAGCACGGCAAGGCACGTAGAGCGCCCTGGTCATCCACTGCATCTGTATTCGTCTCCAGTAGTCTCGACTTGTCTTGCCACTGGACTTAGATGGACTCAGGCGAGAGAGTGAGGTCGACGAATTGCGCAACTCTTCCTCACTTTAATCCAAGTCATCGAGCAAGTCATTCTTCATCCAACGTCACTGATGAAGAATCAGATTCATTGGGCTGGTCACTTGACTTGCATGCCAGATCACAGGCTCCCTAAACGAATTTTTTACAGCGAACTGCGTTGTGGTAAACGCTCCCAAGGTGGCCAGAGGAAACGCTTTAAAGACACTGAAAATATCTCTGAATGCTTTTGGAATTCATCATGACACCTGGGAGACTGCAGCCAGAGACCGAAATTCGTGGCGTGCATCGTTACACAAGGGTGCAGTCATGTGTGAGGCAACCAGGACTGCAAGAGCTGTAAAGAAAAGGCAGGACAGAAAAACCACTGCAGGAAATCCTCCTCCAGAAACGACAAGCATTCTTTGTCCACATTGTCAAAGAACATTTCGAGCCAAAATAGGCCTTATCAGCCATCTTAGAACCCACGACTCCATACTTTCAACCCCACTGGATGAAATGAATGGTCATCATCATTCTTGATGGACAAACAACACAACACAGTAGGCAACATTACGCTCAGTAGTTTGTCGTTTCTTTCTGAGCGACCGGCTCACATACCAACGCGGCGAGAACCGCTACCGATTCTCGCGCAGGTTACGTTACTCACGAGAATATACGGGATTACGGAGAAAGACATTAATAAATAGCATATTCACACCAATCCTATGCTACGAATGTCAAACTTGGATATTATCCTGTTCACATTTATGCAAAATCAACACCTTCGAGATGAGATGCTTGAGAAGAGCTGTTAACTATCCCAGATCAAGCAAGACATGATGTTATCAGATAGACTATGAGATCAGCACGTTATTCCACATATATTGGAAGGCAGAAGATCAAATGGTTAGGTAATTCCGTTGCGTTGCAATTCCTCAACCACAAGCAATGGCGCTACATCAAAGAAGATCTGCTACGAGAGCAAGAGAATGCACCAGAAGAAAATGGATTGACGACGTCAAAGACAAAGTATTCTTGGCGTCTTGTCTGTTGTATTGTTTTATTTTTCTTGTTCATTGATAAAGACTTCAATTACAACGTTCGCCTGTTTCAGTGTGTTTTTCTTTTCGCCGTGTTGTCATAGAATTATTATGTTTTTATCCTGACTACAGCATCAGCTTGACAGCAGCCAACTCCTCTGTTTCTCTCTCTCTCTCTCTCTCTCTCTCTCTCTCTCTCTCTCTCTCTCTCTCTCTCTCTCTCTTGGTCTCTGTCTCTCACTCCCTCTCTCTCTTCTCTCTCCCCTTCTCCCGCCCCTCTCTCATTCTATCTCTCCCTGTCGTTTTCTCTCTCTCCTTCCCCCCCTCTCTCTCTTTGTCTCTATCTCATTCTCTTTCTCTCTCTCCTTCCTGCAATTTTGGCTTACTTACTGCAGCTTGAGCCGGCTCTGCTGCAAAACCCGTTGCGGGAAATTTGACAACAGACCGCCTTGCACTGGTTTTCATAAAACGGTATAAGTGCCGATCGTTCAGAAAGCAATGGGAAACTAATGAACGGAAGCCTGCCAAGAAGTCACGGGATTGATTGCGACGTCCTGTAAAGGATATGAACTAACTTTTTAACTGCACCCTGTATCGAAGTTAAAACACTTGGTATCTATTGTCTAGCCTCAGGTGGGAGATGCATATTTCTTTATCCACACTTGACGCTCATCGGGCTCGAACGTCAACTATTCTTCCCCGCGACGCTTGACATCAAAAGTGGAAGATGATGATCAAGATGAACCAGCAACGAAAATCCAGGATTTTCTGCGTGTTTACAATAAAGCAGAGCTTTCATAGCCCATCTCTCGATGGATTTTAGCTTGATCTAGTCACGACGAATTTTGCACCAGATTCAGATGCAGCTTTTGTATTAGATCAACAAGAATTTTGCATACATTATTGTGTCAGCATCTTATTGATGCTGACAATACCTTTAATTCTTTCTGATCTCTTGTGTTTAGATAGTTATTCCTGATTTAGTACTGATAGAAGCTAATAGGTTTTCGTTCAATGAAAGTATTTTGTGCTGTGTATTTTAAAAAAGATCTCAGAATAATAAAACGTGTTTACAGTGGAAAAAAAAAAATAATAAAAAGGAGCAGCAATCAAATGTAGAAGTAAAAAGGGCGAATAGAAATCGATAAAGCAAGGAGTAGGACACATTTTGTGCTTTGCCAACTGATCGCTTCTCTCTATATAGCGAAATAACATTGGGAGAGATCAAAGATAGACCAGGAATATGAGGCAGGCTATTGTAATGTAAACAATCTGCGTTATGCAGAAGACAATAATAAAGAGACACGATTTGCTCTGTGGTCAGATAATGAAAATATTCTTTAGAGAATATCTTGACGAGTGCAACAATCACCGGTAGAAAAGGCAGAAGCAGAAGCAGATCAAGAGAAATGATACCGAGTGGCCTAAGACGGTTGCGAGGAAGATTAATCATCAGTATAATTGATCCAGAACATCAGAAATCGAGATCTGTAAGAACAAATGAACCCCTACGCTGTTTGGCAGATCAGATGATGAGGATGTAAACAATTTCAGAGTGCAGTTAAATATTACTCATTTGGACATGATTCACTTTATAATTTGCAATGGTTGTTTTCCGTGTCTTATCTTAGCTCGAGGGAGGAGGAAGAAGAAGGAGAAGAAGAAGGAGGAGGTGGAAGAGGATGAGGAGAATTTAAACTTTAAAAAATCTCTTATGAATTCTGGCTTAGAGAAGCCGGATTATTAGAACTCGAAAAGCTTAATGTTTATAAGAAATAGCTTCTAATTCATAAAAACTGCGATTTATAATTCAGTTAAGCCTAAATGTATAATTCACATATAATGAGACTTAACACGCTACACACATGAACCGAAATGGCATAGTAGTTAGCTCGCGTCTTTCCCAAGACATTGGACCAAATTCAAGAGCTATATGGTCGATTTTGTGTCACACAATTGTAGGTCTAGGGCCAACCCAGCCACAAATAAGGGTGCCGATAGCTGTAAGAATATTGTTTTAAACGGGCCAAAGGCCAGAGATTCGTTTACATTGCATCGGGTTCTTTCGCATATAGCTCAGTCTTCTTTCCGCATAACAGCCTACTGAAAGCAGCTCTTCTTCATATAGTTCAAGCCGTGTGCAGTTGGTGACCGTGTCTGTCCACAGCCTTCTGTCTGGTGTACTGCCACTCATTTTTGATACTGATGTTCCTCCAAGCCAAGATGCCAGACAGTCCAGAGTATCTTCTCTCTTGTTCTCCCCCTGCCTCTCCTGTATCCCTTCTTTCCCTTCTCATCATTTGTCCAAAGAATTTGCTTCAGACATGAGTAATAAGTTTTCTTTGTGAGTTAACTTCTCCCAAGATATATTCTTGCCGTCTCACAGACCACGAATTCCATAGCTCCAGTGACGATCTCAGCAATCTCCGAAAGAAACTCGTGAACAAAATGACAGTGTACCAAAAAACAAATCCTCGACTGTAGCTGTTCAAGGACAGACGGCTTAATCACTATGCGACGGAGACATCCATAATCTGATAACTCTCTGGGCGAGAAAGTCATCAAAGAATTGAACTGGTCTCCTACCTTACTGTACCGTGCCCTACTTTATATTTCCCATTGAAATAAAAGCTAGTGAGACCTTGACACTTATTAAACAAGCTGAGCAGTGTATAAACGCCCTTAAATATAAATGTTATAGACGGGCTCAATGAATATCTTGGATACAGAAAAGAATAAATACTCCCATACGACAAGATCTAAATGTTGAAGAATGTTGGCTACTAAAGACGATAAAACAAAGAAAACTGAAATATTTTGGTAACTTGAAACGTCACAAAAGTTTGTAGAGAACAACCATGGAGAGATATATGCCCGGGAAGATAGGAAGAGGAAGACCACAGAGAAGATGGGTGCAGGATGTTGCGGATTATCTCCAGATGGGTCTATCGAACGCGTGACATCTTCCTTGTGACCGAGAAGTTTTCTGGACGGTTGTTGTGGGAGCCAGGTTCTGCAAGGGACATGCTACTGAATACATTAATAAATATATGAATGAATGAATGAATGAATGAATGAATGAACTATACTTGAAATACTAGGGGTCTTCATGACAAAGGGGTTTAGCCGACTACCTCTCGCTCCGAAAGTTGTGGGTTTGATTCCGGATTCCGTCATTAGATTCACGAGTGCAGTTTTCTCGGAGACTCCAGGGGGTCGTCGCTGGGGCTGGGATGTTCGTGCTTGTGTGACGCTTTTGGCAGACTTCCTGCGGAAAGAAACCGAGTCATGTGGGGTAAAAACCAACGCAATGAAATCGACCCTATATCTATGATGCTGAAATTGAGACAATCAAGATGGCAACAGAGAAATTATTAAATACCACCCATGGTACACAACCTGTGGTGCTATTGACAGATGCACAACCAGTAATAGAGGCACTCCTGTCTGGGAAATTGCCAGTAATAAGGACACTACTTTCTGAACTTAGCAGTCAGCATAAGGTCACCACACAATGGATACCACCCAACTGTGGAGTACCCGGAAACGACAGAGCTGATAGATTAGCGAAGGAAGGAGCAACAGAACAACAGACTGATGTTCCCGTTACATACCACCAAAAGAAAGGAATAATCAAATCAGTTAGAAAGCCACCAAAACCTGCACAAGATGACTACCACGTTATGGACAGATCAGAACAAGTCATTATTCTGCGCTTCAGAACAGGACACTATAGATTCAAGATTGCTGAATCAGCCATGCGCACATGTGGATTGGCGTCGCAGACAGCAGATCATATACTCCAAGACTGCCCAAAATACAACATATCTAGACAAACCTTCTTGCCTAGAGAGACAACAGTGGAAAATAAAGTCTATGGACCGCAGAGTGAACTAAAAAAAAAGACTGTTAAATTCACACACAAGACAACATTGCAGTTATAAACATATTTCAAGCGAACGAAAGAAGAAGAAGAAGAAATCGATCGTCTTGCCTGTACAACTTGGTTAAAATACGAATAAAATTAGTGCAACTGGAAGATGTTCTCCGTGATTATATGTTGTGTTTTGTGTATGTATTGGTTTGCTGATCAAGGCTAGTCGTCGCAAGATTACGCAACCATATGTACACAAAATTCAAGATTGCTGAATCAGCCATGCGCACATGTGGATTGGCGTGGATTGGCGTCGCAGACAGCAGATCACATACTCCAAGACTGCCCAGAATACAATATATCTAGACAAACCTTCTTGCCTAGAGAGACAACAGTGGGCGATTTGGCAGCAGACCGCCATACGTTGGTTTTTATGAAATGGTATGGATGCCGGTCGTTAAGAAAGCAATAGCAAATTACTGAAAGTAAACTTGCCCAGTAATCACGAACAGTCAAACAATGCTGGGGTTTACTGCTACATCCTGTAAAGGATTTTCAACTAACTAACTAAGGGATTATAGTTGATCGTGGTCGAAAGAAGGTTCCGCGATTGCAGTCGTCGTCCGCTAACAGAGGAAAAGACTGGCCACCTATTCCCCCGTACATTTAGGGCTACAGAATGTGATGGCCCCATTACATCACAGAACCAGGTTTCTGCTTTGCAACATGATACCAAGGGTAATCTTGCCAACCACACATACCCTGCATAGTGTTAAGTTACCACTAGAGACAAGTGTTAATCTCGGAGATATTCAAAGTTAATTGTAAGTTATCAGAGAGTAAATTGTAAGCAAGAAGGTACAATGGCGTATCCATGTGGGCAGCAGGGGGAGGTGCCCTTGTGTTCTATTTTTGAATAATGATTCCTAGTTCACTTGTACGATAAGTCATCCCCAGCGTCCGCCACGAGTTTATGAACGCACGGAATTATTTGCTCGCTCCGTCTAATTTGTGAAACTGGCTAAGCCACCAAGAAAGGGTTGCATCGTCGACAGAGCTTCTGTTGTTCTTATTTAGACCGACTGACACTCTCTGACATTTTCTATCTGAAACTCTATTTATGACACTCTGTATCTGACACTCTGTATCTGACACTCTGTATCTGAAACTCTCTATCTGACACTCTGTATTTGACACTCTATTGATGACACCCTTTATCTGACACTCTATACCTGAAACTCTACTGACACCCTCTATCTGACACTCTATATCTGACACTCTATATATGACACTCTTTATCTGACACTCTATACATGCCATTCTTTATCCGACACTTTATATATGACACCATATCTGATACTCTTTCTAACACTCTCTATTTGACATTCTATAGATGACACTCTCTATCTGACACTCTCTTTCTAACACTCTCTATTTGACATTCTATAGATGACACTCTCTATCTGACACTCTCTTTCTAACACTCTCTATCTTACACACTATCTGTCACTCTCTGACACCCTAAATCTGACACTCTCATTCTGACACTTTCTATGACACTCTCTTTCTGACACTTTCTTTCTGACACTCTCTTTCTGACACTTTCTTTCTGACACTCTCTTTCTGACAGTCTTTATAACACTCTATTTCTGACACTCTCTATCTGACACTCTCTTTCTCATAATAACTCGCGTGTGGAGAGAATGATATGGCGGGGAGTTGGCAGGGTTTCAAAAATCTCAAAACTGAGAAGGAAGACCAGTAGAACTTTTAATCATATGGCAGTTGGAACTTCGCTGTTAGTAGATTCCTGTCTGTTTAAGACACATTTGGCGTTAATTCAGAGTACTCAAGCACGCGGTGATGGCCACGGGGTTTGACCCGTTGCCTGGCTTGTCAGATGTAGGGGGTTCACTGGTCCGACGTAAGAGGTTCGGTAGTGAATCCGTGGGTTCGCTGATCCGACGGGTTCAGTAGTACGTCCCTATTGGTTTTTACAAAATAGTTAATATATTAATACCCACAAACAGTTATCTGCCCTTATAAACAACAGAGTTGTCTTTTCGTAGAATTATCTCCCTTAGAAAAGTTGACCGAGTTATCACCCCTACCCGCCCTCCCCCACCCAGCTTCGAAAACGAGAGTGTTTGGGGTCAATCCAGAGTCAATCCATATTTACTATTTAGTTAGGACATCCCCTACTATTAACATGGTCGACTTAATTGCACCGGGTGTTATCCAAATGGCTTGGTCTCTTTTCGCAGAACGTCCTGTCGAAAGGGCGCAAAAAGCACGAATTCCATAACTCCAGTGCGGACCCACAGGAGCCTCAGCGAACGGAAATTTATATTATAATACTTGTTCAATTGATTGTGTTGCAGGCGTGTGGGGGGGGGGGGGGGGGGATGAACAGGCTGCTAGGCTGGCAGGGAATGCACCTCTCGGTGGAAGATTATCTATGGACAAGGAAGAGGTAGTCGGACGCCTGTGGAACCAGGTGGAGAAAGCGATGGAACAGAATGAGAACCCGTATGTAGAGAGAATGATATAGCTGAGAGTTGGCAGGGGTTTTGGAAGAATCTCAAAATTGAGAAGGAAGACCAGTAGAACTTCCAATCAGATGGCAGTTGGAACGATTAGCAGAATGCCTCTTCGCTGGCTGTTGACCTTGGTTAAGGGGCGAGTGTGGCAATGACCCGAGTGCAGTGATTCGGTGTTTAGCTCATCATCATCATCATCATCATCATCATCATCATCATCATCATCATCATCATCATCATCATCATCATCACATCATCATCATCATCGTCGTCGTCATCATCGTCATCATCATCATCATCATCATCATCATCATCATCATCATCATCATCATCATCATCATCATCATCATCATCATCATTTGATTGTGTGCCATGTTTGGTCCAACCTACTTTGCGTTTGTTACTGCATCAGTTAAACACATGACCACCGCGCTGGCGGGCAACTGTGCTAATCACTGCAATGCGACGACCCCTCTAGCATAAAGTGTTATGAACAAAGTTAGTTGCATATCCTTTACAGGACGTAAGAGTCACTCCAAAATTTTTTGGGCTGTTTGTGATTCCCGGGCAAGCTTACGTTCAGTAGTTTGCCATTGCTTTCTGAACGACCGGCACTCATTCCATTGTAGGGAAACCAACACAAGGCGGCCTGTTTCCAAATCGCTGGCAACTGTTTCGAGCGCGCTATGAGGGATTATGAATTGCATTGGTAAGACCTTCGCCACAGAGTCGGCGTAAACTGTAGTAATTGTGTAGATCTAAATAAGAAATTTTCTTTAAATTCTCGTTTTGAACTCAAACGTAATCCATACACGTGTTAATTCTAGTAGTTGCGATGACTGTGAAGTGCACTGGATTGATTTTTGCGTTTGGATTCATCATTCTCGTGTGCCACGCCCATAAGCTTGAGCCGTCATGTTTCGCCATCTCACACGATCACCAGAGTCATGGATCAGCTCTGTGTTCTTGTCTCTACCATACCACGTGGTGAAGCCATGTAAGGTATTTACTTCTCTGCCTTTCCCATGTTCCGTTTCCTGCAATCTTGCCAGTTGTCACCAAGTTCTCCAATTTATTTCTTCTCATAACGTGACCAAACAATTGTCACTTTCTTCGTCTAATGTCTCTAATCAGTTAACGGTTTTCATTTGAGGGTTTGGTCGTTGGTTTTTCGGTTTGTCCATGGTATTCTTTACATTTTCCTCTGAAACTACATTTCTACAGCCATTAAATGTTTATCATGTTGTCTACTCATTGTTCACGCTCCACATCCATACAAAAGTACAAGGTTCTATGTCACACTTCAACACTTTTTTCTCGTTGCAAATGCTACCTTTTTATCTGTCAGCTTGTTTTTCATCTTGCAAAAGGCTACCTTTGCCTCTAATCTCTTCAATCAGAAGTTACTACTATTCAAAAATAATTGCACCGATTCACTTGTTTGAGAATATTCCCATTTACTTGTATATTACAGTGTGGTGTTTCCTTCTTCCTATTGGTGACCATAATCTGTGCTTTCTTACAATTTAATTCTAACCCAAGTTGTTCACTGAGTGCAACAACCTCATCTACTAAATGCTGCAGATTCTGTTCATTGTATGCAATCAATACTGTATCATCCGCATATCTAATGTTATTGATGTTACATTGTGACTTCTCTCACATCTTCTACTTATCTGAAAATATTTTCACTGTATAGGGAAAACAGATGTGGAGACATTACACATACCTGCCGCACACCTCTCTTAATAGGCCGATATTGACCTACTTCATTATCAATTTTTATAGCCGCTTGTTGTTTCCAATATATGTTTGTTTGTTGTGTCGTGTGTGTGTGTTTTTTTTTACAAGTCTAAGGTCGTTACCATCAATTTGTAGAGCTGCAAGCATCTCTAACATGTTGACATGTTTTACTTCATTGAAAGCCTTTGTGTGGTCAATAAAGCAAAGATGTAGGTCACATGTGTCAAGGCCCATGAGCCACATCAGGCCCTGCGTACAATCATATAAGGCCCGAGAGGTCTCAACCGACGTACAAATATTCGGCTCGAGAGATAATTTTAATCAAAAATATATTTTAATGGCCACGGTATAGAGTGCAAATCAAATTCCCTAAGTAGCAGCCTTGCCGAATGATAATCTACTTGAGAGCGTTCTCGCTTCGATCAGAATAAGCGAAAATGAAAGTTGTGTAGTGAGTGGATGTTCGTCGTTATAGTGACCTAGCAACGTTCGGTTGCTCGTTTTGGATTGGTGCATAAGAAATGAAAGTAGTGGAGTGCCCTTATATTACATCACCTTTTCCCGCTACGGTTATCCTGATGTCAATCGAGCGTCTGTCGGTAGATGCACACTCCACACTCTTTTTTAAATCACAGCTAGCCTTTAAAATGACCAAGAGAAAAGTTGATTCTGAAAACATGAGCCTTTTAAAGCCGCTGGGGAGGCTGAATATATGTTTAATGATATTGGCGGTAAATCTGTGTGTCTAATTTGTTGAGATAATGTGGCTGTGATCATAAAATATAATCTGAGACGACTCTGCGAAACTAAACATCAAGACAAGTTAAACAGCCTGAATGCAGAGCAGAAGCTACAGAAGGCAGAAGAATTGAAATGTCATCTAACATCACAACAGGTGTTTTTTTTTTTTTACTAAAGCAAAAACAGAAATTGAAGCAGCTGTAAAAGCAAGTTTTATTGTGGGGGAGGAGATCGCAAAATCAGGCCGACCATTTACGGAAGGAGAGTTTCTGAAGTGCTGCATGATGAAAATGTGTGACGTCTTGTGTTCAGACAAAAGGCAGATGTTTGCAAAGGTAAGCCTTAGAAGAAATACGGTTGTTGATTGTGTTTGTGAGATGGCCTCTGATGTGAAAACACAGCTGATCGAAAACGGCAAAGACTTTGTTGCATTCTCCCTTGCTGTCGATGAAAGTAATGACACGATTGACACTGCACAACTCGTCATCTTCAAGCGTGGAGTAGACCCCAGTTTGAATATTACAGAAGAAATATTGAATATGAAATCCATGCATAGGACAAAGACAGGAACAGACATTGTTGATAACGTATGTCAAAGTTTAACCAACATTAACCTGCCTTGGGACAAACTCTTTGGACTGACAACAGATGGAACGCCGGCGATGTTTGGTGAAAAAAGTGGACTAGTTTGGAGGATACGGTTAAAGATGCAGGAGAACTGTACTGGTCAATTGATAGAATATCACTGCATCATACACCAAGGATCGCTGTGTGGTAAAGTCCTCAACATGGAAGATGTAATGAGCACTGTATCACAAACCGTCAACTTTATTAGAGCCAAAGGTTTAAATCACCTCCAGTTTCAGTCTTCTTTGTAGGAAATGGAGTCGGCGTTCGGCGACGTGCCTTATCATACAGAGGTGCGGTGGCTAAGTCGGGGAAAAGTTCTCAGTAGATTTTTCCAGCTGATCGAGGAAATCTGTTAATTCATGGAGAGTAAAGGAAAAGATTCCACCGTTTTTCGGGATAGAAAGTGGAAATGTGAGTTGGCGTTTCTGTCTGATATATCCATTCATCTCAACGACTTGAACCTGCAGTTCCTTGGACGGGATCACTTTATCACTGATATACATATTGCAGTGAAGGCATTTCAAAGTGAAGCTGCGCTTATGGGAGACACAAATGCACTAATGCAACCTGTCTCACGCTTCTTGTTGCCAAGCAATGTTAAACCAAGTGAACGCTATGTTGTTTCCCAATGCACACTTTGCTGAAAAACTTAGCTTACTTCACGCCGAGTTCGCACGGCGCTTTAATGACTTTGAAGCACAGAAAAGTAATTTCGAGCTGTTTCGTAATCCATTTGCCATAGATGTGGAAACTGCACCTGTAAATTTGCAGATGGAGTTAATAGAGCTGCAGTGTAATGGGACACTTAAGGCAAAGTACGACACTGTGGCGCCTGCACAGTTCAATCATTTCATTCCTGAAGAGATGCCTCGGCTTCGCCTACATGCGGATCGAACCTTGAGCATGTTTGGTAGCACATATATGTGTGAGCAGCTGTTTTCTGTGATGAAGATTAACAAAATATCACACATGAGTTATCTCACTGATGAACACTTGCAGTCCATCATGAGAATCTCAATGACACAGAACATTACTCACAAAATAATCGAACTTGCAGCCAAGAAAAGATGCCAAACATCGTGCTCTGACAAAATGACACAAGATTGAAAATGTGTACACCAATGATATTTTATTATTAAAACTTTTTTTTCTGTTTTAATTTATATTAAAGTTTAAAAAAAGGTTTAATTTTCGGCTTATTGAATGTCTATTCTGTTCGGCCCGCAACCTTACGTATCATTTGAGTTTTGGCCCGCTGAACGATTGAGTTTGACACCCCTGATGAAGGTCTTTATTTACTTCTATAGAACGATCAATTAATGTTCTCAGAATATACACAACATTTACTGTACCCTTGCCTTCTGCGAACTCACTCTGTTTTTCTCATATTTCGAGTTGTATTTTCTTCCTAATTCTTTGCATGATGATCCTTATTAAAATCTTTGTTATGTGACTCATTACGCGTACTGTTCGATATGGAATAGAGAGAAAAAGCAGCGGCTGCAGCAGGATATAACAATATGAAATGGAAACAAATAGGTATTTTAAATTCCTGCGAGAAAAAACGAACTAAACATTAACAAACGTTGCACATACCTTACAAGGAGATCCACGTGTCGCGAAATACAGGTGAAAAATCCGAAATCAGAAGCACTCAATAAATATAAAAATGAATAATAAAATAAGATAAAATACACACGAACGCATACAATACGACACACAGACGTTTCGATTCTAAGAATCTTTGTCAATGACAACACAGATAGCTGACGACAAACAACGACAAAAACACAAACACACGACCTATCACTTATAGTGCACAACCTGATAATTCCATGTGGGGCAGAAAATGTGACTTGGCCAGCTGCGAAAACGCTTGTGGCGCAGAATTGAAAATGGGTTGCCAAAAAGGATTTGAGTAGCCAAAAATATGTGAACAGTCTGCTATGAAAACATAGAAATGTGGGGACAATTAAGTCTAGATATCGCGGGGGGGGGGGGGGGGGGGAACAGCACGGTAATAGGTAGTGTAAACAATTGGGGAAGATGCCACAGTTATACTATAGCGTCCACGACAGTATTAATTCCTGCCGGGTGGATGCATCCCAGATTGTTGATTAGCTGGCATTCAATTCTAAGTCTGACACAGCTATTTGAGAAGCAGGGTTTTAATGCGGTGACACATGCATCGTCGGCTCCATTGTGGTTGGAGGAATTGAAATGGTTGGGGACAGGTTTGTCAGCGCCCTGATTGATGTCTCTGAGGTGTTCTCTAAAACGATCCGCAAGACGTCTGCCCGTTTGGCCAATGTATTTCATGTCACATCGTTTGCAGATGATAACATAAATCAGATTGCGGGATGTGCAGGTGAAAGAATCTTTCAAGGTGAAGGTGCCTCGGGGAAATGCAATTTCTGGTGTCTGAACAACGTATGGGCATGTCAGACAGTTCCTACGATGGCATTCGAAGGTGCCCACGGATGAAGTAACCGTGGGGAGGCGACTGTGCACAAGGTGGTCTCTGAGGCTCTGGTTACGGCGGAAAATTACCCTGGGGCCATTTGAGAATACCTCACGAGTGGTAGGATCCGATTCCAAGATGGACCAGTGTCTCAGGAAAATGTGCTTGATGGCATAGGCCTGTGGGTGGAAGGTGAGGATAAGCTTGGGTTCATTGTTCTGAGGTCGCGTATGCTTGGCGAGGGACATTTCCCGCGAGACCTGGGTTATGCGACAGAGAGCTGTCGACAAGACGTCCTCTGGGTAGGACCGTCTGCGGAAAAAGTCCAGCATTTCGTGGGCTCTCTCGAGGAAGTCATTATCATCCTGACAGATGCGACGAAGGCGGAGTAGCTGGGAATATGGGATGGAATCTTTGCAGCTTTTGGGGTGGGATGAGCTGTACAGGAGGAAACCGTGAGCATCAGTAGGTTTATAGTACACGGAGGTCGTGAGGCCTGTAGAGTTTAACTTAATGGTGGTGTCAAGAAAATTGACAGAGGTGGTGGAAATTTCTGAGGTGAATTGGATCGATGGATGGAAGTTCTTGACATAATTAATGAACCGGTTCAGTTCCGCCTCCGACATGTCAGTGAGACCTATGCCGTCATCGATGTAGCGTCGGTAAAAAGAAGGGAGAAGACCATCATAGCTGAGTTCAATCTGGTGTTCCAGATGTCCCATAAATACACATGCGTAGCTGGGTCCCATTTTAGTGCCCATGGCGACACCGCTGATTTGTTCAAAGTAGTGGCCATTGAACTCAAAGGAATTGTTGGTGAGGACCAATTCAGCGAGTCTCACAAGTGTGCGTGTAGGGATGGCTTGATCTGTGCGTTGATCCAGAAAGAACTGTAGCGCCCTGAGGCCATCAGCGTGAGGAATGGAGGTATAGAGGGAACATACATCTATTAGGAATAGTCTGTATGTGTTCCCAGGAGTCAGTTGGAGAGAGTTGAATGAAAGTAACGCATGCGTTGTATCCTTGATGTATGACGGGAGATTCGCAACTAGAGGTTGGAAAATCCTGTCAAGAAACGCTGAGATCAGTTCAGTCGGGCACGAGCAGGCAGAAACTATCGGACGTCCAGGATTTTTAAGTTTATGTATTTTGGGCAGCATGTAGAGGGTGGGTTTGCCCAAGTCGGAGTCATGGATGTGAAGTGAAGTGGCACTGGGTGGTAAGGCATCCTCACGTATGAGCTGTTTGATGGTGTTTTGAATCTTCCGGTTGTAGGAGAGAGTGGGGTCTTCGGTGCAGGGTGAATAATTGTCAGGTTTATTAAGTTGAGACATGACTTCCTCGACATATAGATCTTTTTGCCAAACAACTACCGCACCACCTTTATCCGCCGGTTTGATGACTATGTCCTGTCTGCGCTGTAGTTGAGACAGGGCACGCCATTCGGAAGGGGATAGGTTGGAGCGTTTCAAGCGAGGGAAAGAAAGTTGCTTGATCTCATGGAGTGTGTTGGCTATGTAGAGGTCAAGCGCGTTGGAAACTCCGTGGGGTGGGGTCCATGTGGAACGGGATTTGGTTGAAGATGGAAAAATGTCTGGAAGCTGTGGGGTGGGACTGAGGACAGGCTTGTCTCTGTGGTGGTACTTGAGGCGGAGTCGTCTGTGGAAGTTGGAGACGTCTTCCAAAATGGCGAGACTGTCCATGCGGGGGCGTAGAGGGACAAAACTGAGACCTTTCCCTAACACAGCATGTTCTTCAGGAGATAGTGGTAGGTCAGGCGGTATGCATACCACTTCCTTGCACAGGAGCAGTCTGTCAAGTACATGAAGCTGGCAACGACATATCTCCGAACTCAAGGACACCAAGCACAACCTGTACCAGACTCTGCATCTACTGACGTTCAACAACCAGCTTGCTTTCCATTTGATCACCTCCATCATTCAACATTATAATAGAGAACTATATAAATGTCTATCTTCACGTAAGAAAGACAAAATTAGCCATCTACGTCCCCATGTCCCTTCCCCCACTTCGACACCTATCAACCACACCAAAGTGGTATGCATACCGCCTGACCTACCACTGTCTCCTGAAGAACATGCTGTGTTAGGGAAAGGTCTCAGTTTTGTCCCTCTACGCCCCCGCATGGACAGTCGCGCCATTTTGGAAGACGTCTCCAACTTCCACAGACGACTCCGCCTCAAGTACCACCACAGAGACAAGCCTGTCCTCAGTCCCACCCCACAGCTTCCAGACATTTTTCCATCTTCAACCAAATCCCGTTCCACATGGACCCCACCCCCGGAGTTTCCAACGCGCTTGACCTCTACATAGCCAACACACTCCATGAGATCAAGCAACTTTCTTTCCCTCGCTTGAAACGCTCCAACCTATCCCCTTCCGAATGGCGTGCCCTGTCTCAACTACAGCGCAGACAGGACATAGTCATCAAACCGGCGGATAAAGGGGGTGCGGTAGTTGTTTGGCAAAAAGATCTATATGTCGAGGAAGTCATGTCTCAACTTAATAAATCTGACAATTATTCACCCTGCACCGAAGACCCCACTCTCTCCTACCACCGGAAGATTCAAAACACCATCAAACAGCTCATACGTGAGGATGCCTTACCACCCAGTGCCACTTCACTTCACATCCATGACTCCGACTTGGGCAAACCCACCCTCTACATGCTGCCCAAAATACATAAACTTAAAAATCCTGGACGTCCGATAGTTTCTGCCTGCTCGTGCCCGACTGAACTGATCTCAGCGTTTCTTGACAGGATTTTCCAACCTCTAGTTGCGAATCTCCCGTCATACATCAAGGATACAACGCATGCGTTACTTTCATTCAACTCTCTCCAACTGACACCTGGGAACACATACAGACTATTCCTAATAGATGTATGTTCCCTCTATACCTCCATTCCTCACGCTGATGGCCTCAGGGCGCTACAGTTCTTTCTGGATCAACGCACAGATCAAGCCATCCCTACACGCACACTTGTGAGACTCGCTGAATTGGTCCTCACCAACAATTCCTTTGAGTTCAATGGCCACTACTTTGAACAAATCAGCGGTGTCGCCATGGGCACTAAAATGGGACCCAGCTACGCATGTGTATTTATGGGACATCTGGAACACCAGATTGAACTCAGCTATGATGGTCTTCTCCCTTCTTTTTACCGACGCTACATCGATGACGGCATAGGTCTCACTGACATGTCGGAGGCGGAACTGAACCGGTTCATTAATTATGTCAAGAACTTCCATCCATCGATCCAATTCACCTCAGAAATTTCCACCACCTCTGTCAATTTTCTTGACACCACCATTAAGTTAAACTCTACAGGCCTCACGACCTCCGTGTACTATAAACCTACTGATGCTCACGGTTTCCTCCTGTACAGCTCATCCCACCCCAAAAGCTGCAAAGATTCCATCCCATATTCCCAGCTACTCCGCCTTCGTCGCATCTGTCAGGATGATAATGACTTCCTCGAGAGAGCCCACGAAATGCTGGACTTTTTCCGCAGACGGTCCTACCCAGAGGACGTCTTGTCGACAGCTCTCTGTCGCATAACCCAGGTCTCGCGGGAAATGTCCCTCGCCAAGCATACGCGACCTCAGAACAATGAACCCAAGCTTATCCTCACCTTCCATCCACATGCCTATGCCATCAAGCACATTTTCCTGAGACACTGGTCCATCTTGGAATCGGATCCTACCACTCGTGAGGTATTCTCAAATGGCCCCAGGGTAATTTTCCGCCGTAACCAGAGCCTCAGAGACCACCTTGTGCACAGTCGCCTCCCCACGGTTACTTCATCCGTGGGCACCTTCGAATGCCATCGTAGGAACTGTCTGACATGCCCATACGTTGTTCAGACACCAGAAATTGCATTTCCCCGAGGCACCTTCACCTTGAAAGATTCTTTCACCTGCACATCCCGCAATCTGATTTATGTTATCATCTGCAAACGATGTGACATGAAATACATTGGCCAAACGGGCAGACGTCTTGCGGATCGTTTTAGAGAACACCTCAGAGACATCAATCAGGGCGCTGACAAACCTGTCCCCAACCATTTCAATTCCTCCAACCACAATGGAGCCGACGATGCATGTGTCACCGCATTAAAACCCTGCTTCTCAAATAGCTGTGTCAGACTTAGAATTGAATGCCAGCTAATCAACAATCTGGGATGCATCCACCCGGCAGGAATTAATACTGTCGTGGACGCTACAGTATAACTGTGGCATCTTCCCCAATTGTTTACACTACCTATTACCGTGCTGTCCCCCCCCCCCCCCCCCCGCGATATCTAGACTTAATTGTCCCCACATTTCTATGTTTTCATAGCAGACTGTTCACATATTTTTGGCTACTCAAATCCTTTTTGGCAACCCATTTTCAATTCTGCGCCACAAGCGTTTTCGCAGCTGGCCATGGTCACATTTTCTGCCCCACATGGAATTATCAGGTTGTGCACTATAAGTGATAGGTCGTGTGTTTGTGTTTTTGTCGTTGTTTGTCGTCAGCTATCTGTGTTGTCATTGACAAAGATTCTTAGAATCGAAACGTCTGTGTCTCGTATTGTATGCGTTCGTGTGTATTTTATCTTATTTTATTATTCATTTTTATATTTATTGAGTGCTTCTGATTTCGGATTTTTCACCTGTATTTCGCGACACGTGGATCTCCTTGTAAGGTATGTGCAACGTTTGTTAATGTTTAGTTCGTTTTTTCTCGCAGGAATTTAAAATACCTATTTGTTTCCATTTCTTACTGTTCGATGTTGATCGCATTCCAAAACTCCTGTCTGTTTCAGAATTGCAATAAACAGTGATTTACATAAGTCATATATATTTACATATATATTGTTTAGCAATCTAGTATCTTGGTCTATAAGGTATGGTCCCTTTTAAGACATTAATGATTTCGGTTGTGATGTTGTCTGGATCCGGGGTCTTGCTAGTTTTCATTTGATTGAGAGCTTGCTGAACCTCCATCTTCAGTATTGTAGTCCTTCCATAAAAGAAGTATCCAACTGTTCTTCCCCTTTATCATTATAGAGTACCCTGACCATGTATTTAACATCTGATCCTACTCTTTTATGATTGTTCCATCTTTTGTTTGCAGGCAGCCTGTTGATGTATTTTATTAGTAAGCTCCAGAATAATTATTTTGTAGTATTAATTTGCGTGTGAATTAGTTTTCCCTGTTACCAGTGCCCATCCCCATCAGGCGAACCCAACTCCGACTTCTGAGGTAATTGTAATTACGTCTCCAAGTCAAGGATGATAAATGAGAAATTGAGGCGAAACAATAACCGCATCATTTTCTAAATACGTATAACGGACTAATGCTGGCCTTGTGTATTGTCTGACACCAGATAATGGCTTCCGTTAACATAATTTTCTGATTCCGTGCTACAAATTTCGAACAACACCGGTCTCTCTCGGAACTTAAGCGTTTATCTAACTGTCCAGTTCGGACACCGTCACTGTATTATTCCCCAGTGTAATGAATTATGTTGCTGATTTTAAAGCCGTGCTTATTTCCATATTGTAATCGTCTGCCGGGAGAAATATTATCCTTAGGTCAATATGTCTTTTGTTTTGTCCCATTATATTTTGTATACATGTGTCTACTGTTTTTCTCCCATAACAATGGTCATCTTTGTTTTGTTTACGTGGTCAACTCTAGCTGTCTGAGGGTGGAAAAGGGGGGGGGGGGGGTGAGAAGGAAGGGAGATAATGTCTAACTAATAGTCACGTAATAGTAATCGGACGTTGAATAATCTACATTGTGAGCGATCCCATGGGATATTACTGTAGTCGCCAAGATCTCCAAAGAACAATCGAGAAATGTATTGTTCTTAGTGGCTAAAGTTGTTCCAAATTGCTGTATGTAGCCGGGGCGCAGTGTTGGGGTGAGCGCCCAACATTGCTTAAATACCATAATGGCTCCTGAATACATAACCTCTGCAGCAAAAGTCCAACTCCTGGCCTTCACGTGGCGGAACTGTTTAAACTAACAGGATAAGGGGCGACGGCGAGTTTCTGGCGCCGAAAAAATAACCAGTATGCTCTAGATGTGTATGCACGTACATGCATGCGCAGGCACGTGTGTGCGTGTGTACACATCTAAACTTGCTCTAGCAAAGGAAAGGTGCTGAAGACGGAGGCAACCAGCCAGGAGGCGCACCACAGAAATCAGGATGCCACGCAATTACGCAAAATGGGACAGCAGAGCACATACTCCAAGACTGCCCAAAATATAACATATCCAGGCAAACCTTCTGGCCTAGAGAGACAACAGTGGAAGATAAACTCTATAGACCGCTGTGTGAACTGAAAAAGACTAAAATGCTGTTAGATTCATACAAGAGACAACATTGCAGTTATAGACATATTTCATGCGAACGAAAGAAGAAGAAGAATATAAGAGACACCATTGCAGTTATAGACATATTTCAAGCGAACGAAAGAAGAAGAAGAAGTGGCTAAAGTGTCATCGTCATGAGCTATTCCAATAAATGTTGGCGGTCATGATTTTCCATCTCACACTATCGATCACTAAAATCGTGATTCACCTCTGCGTTCTTGTCTCGACCGTGCCAAGTGGCCACGCCATCCTTGTATTTATACTTCTCTGTCTTACCCTTGTTCTTTCCCCCAATCTTGCCAGTTGTCACCAATGTCTCTAATTCATTTCTTCTCATAACGTGCCCAAACAGTTTTGACTGTCAACGTTAATTTGTCTAATCAGTTTACTGTTCTAATTTGCTTCTTGAAGGACTTGCCCATTGCTTGTTCTGTCTGTCAGTGGTATTCTTTGCATTTTCTCCAGAAACCACATTTCCATTGCCGTTGGATGTTTTTCAGCTTGTCTAGTCATTGTCCATGTTTTACATCCATACAAAAGTACGGGTTCTATGTAGCGCCTCAGCAATCGTTGTCTCATTGTAAGTGACATATTTTTTATTGGTCAGCATGTTTTCCATCTTGCACAAGGCTACCTTTGCCAACGCGATTCTTATTATAATTTCTTCAAGGCACCTCCCATCAGATGTTATGTCTGTTCCGAGATATTTAAGAATATTCCCAACTACCCGTGGCGAACACGATTCACAATCCCGAATATAGCGCCCGAAATTAGCTGCATGCGATTTGGACGCGAGCCGGCTTGTGTTAATTTTTAATAATGATACTGAGCGTCGGTTGATCAGAAAGCAATGGCAAACTACTGAATGTAAACGTGCTTAGCAAATCACAAATAGGCAATAAATTCTGGGGTTGCTTGCGAAGTCTACGTTGTTAGCTCTCCGTTATGTACCACATAACCATCACAGTTCTCACGAAGTTTATATTCCATAATATGTCATTGACCTACCTGTAATCAATTAGATTCTCTCCAATATCCAAGCTCTTTGTGGTAATTATCTCACTTTGTGTTGCACATATCTTCAGCTCTCCTAATTATATTTCTCCATGTGTCACCAGCTGTCAAAGCCTTCAACCAAACGTTCCACACTTTCTTCAATCCAGACATTTAAAGACCCGTTATGTTACTTCTGCAATGTCAAGAGTGTCTTGTTCTTTCATCTGAAACCCCTTTTTCACACTACATAAGTATCAACGTCAGCACATTCACCCTTTTACATTACCGAAAGCTTTAACCTACCAGTCCAGAGTATCTGCTACAGAAGGACATATACAGACTATTCAAGCCTCCCTCTACATTATTGGTTTCTTTCTACCACAAAGTGTTTGTCTTTCATAGATAGCTTCACAACCTTTCCCGGTCACTTCACCAAGAGCTCCAAACCTCCATTGTGCATGAGCTCCAATGAAACAGTCATACAGGTTAACAACATTTATGGCAATACAGTCTGTGGTCCCACCTGACATAGTATAGATATCATCTGGGTATTCGTCATAAAGGGGGTATTCCCATGGCTTACATCTTTAACTTACCATACCTCAATGTCTGCTACACTATCCTTCCATTGTTCCATCTCTCAACAATACAATGGGTTTCTCAAAGTCTAACTAAAATAACATTTCTTACGTTGTCCACCTCTATATCACTTTGTCATTTCAAATCCACAATAGCGTCAAGTCTCCAACCAAAAGTGTCTGTTTTGAAGTCGGCCTTTCTGAAAACCACGTCTGCATTACTGATCTCTTGAATAACATCTACCACATCTTCTAGCCGACTTTCATCGTTTCATATCACTTACCCTAACATTCTCTTTGATTACAACACAACTGGTTTTCTGCTGATTGGTAACAATTTCTCAATCTACTGGGGATAAAGCGGCTGTCACCTAATCCGTAACTTACTAGACGCTTGTTTAGACAATGAATATGGTCATCGACCAGTATGGTCACTGCTAATAAGGATATCAATTATAAACAGTCTTCTTACAGTTGTCTATACAATTTTGATTCTACTCAGAATTATAATGAGAAGAATAAGAGAGAAGAACAAAAATGAAAATTCGTGAAGAGCAGTATGGATGTGTGGAAGGAAAGGGGATAAAATAGGTAAGATATACATTACGAGCACTAATAGAAAGATCAAAATAGAAGATAAAAGTCTTAGCCAAGTGGATAACTTTATATACTAAGGATAATTGTTACCATCAGATGGTAAATACACAAAAGAGCTTCAGAACATAATAAGGCAATCCAAACGCTGTATTTCAGAAAATGAAAAGTATCTTATACAATAGGTAACAATCATTGAATAAAAAAATAAAATTTCAATAATAAAATTTCAAAAATTAAAATAAATTTAACAATAAAATTTCTAAACCTAAGAAATTAAATTTCTGTATATTGTTTTCAGTTTAATGATTTATGTTGAAATGTAAGTTGTTAATTTTTAAAATTTATATGTTGAAATTTATTTTTACTTTTCGACATGTTATTATTTATATTATTTTATTATATTGAATTTTACCTTTTCATTCAATGATAGTGTCTCATTGCTGTATGACCCGCTAGCTGTTAGGTAAAGGTTCGCATTCCCCGACTGGCTTAAGTGATCACAGCTCTCCTCTCCGACTACGAGAAAGGCTTAGTCGGACACTGTGATGAATTTGATTACACTCGCATATGCTGATTTCGAGACTGCCTTATGTTGAATTGATGCCGTAATGTCCTTAGGTGTTACTCGGTGACCCTAGGACTACACGGACACAGAAAAGAGAGAGAAGGGAGACCATATTAGACTTCGGATGCTCTGTTGTCGAGGTAGCGGAATCATTCCCATACATGGTGGTCATTATCAGATAGGTCCCTGGGTTCAACAACCGACAGGACACCCTTTCTGTAGTAAACCTCTTAAGCACGTGTCGCGGATTTACCCTTACACATGTGACCGGAAGTAATGCAATCTTTGACTGGATGTAACCATTAACCATGTAACTGGATGTGTCCTTAAGCATGTGACCGGAAGCAACGCCCTCTTTGACGGCTGTAACCATTAACCACGAGTCCCGGATGTATTCCTTAAAATGTGACCATGAGACTGGCTGTAGACCCTCACACAGCCCGATGAAGAACCTTGCACCCCTGACACCCTAGTCCAGCCCTGGTATCAAAGAGTCAAGGGGGTTTCCCCATTGCATGATGGAATTATAGACTATGAGTTATAATGCCGAACACACGTCTCATATGCTGTCGCCATAGTTGTCAAAATGGTTATAATGGTGTGATGATAGTGCTTAGGTTCCATTCACTACAAATAATAATATCTGACATTATATTAAACAGTCAGTCACTTTACAAACGATATATATTGGAAACATCCAAGGAGTTCTGACGATTGGATTTGCAGATATGCGTCGAATTTGTTGATTGTGGACCTCATATCCTCTATACCGTGCTGCCATCTCTAATTTTCACTTTACACATCAACAATACTATTTTTAATATTAACTCGTACATATTATTGCTTTTAATAATTAAAGGTTAACGTTTAATTTGCACAAAACCGGAAGCAGTTAAGTATACTCACTAGCGAGATTTGACAGGTGATGAGTAATTTTCTTAAGGATTGTTGTGATGTCACATTAGCCCATATAAGAAAGTATTTCAGGTTCAGGAGAGATTCTGACAACATATCCATTTGAGCATAGCATACTACTTACTATGTAAATTTGATAAGTAGTTAGTCTAATCTCCCGAGCGAGGCGGGCATCGGTGTGAAATGTGATCCAACCGTTAATTAACTCTTCGCTTTTTGTGGATTTCTGTATGTTTAAGACACATTTGGTGTTAGTACAGAGTACTCAAGCACGTGGTGATGGCCACGGGGCTCGACCCACCGCCTCGGTTGTCAAACGTAGGGGCTTCACTTGTCCGACGTAGGAGGTTCGCTAGTCAATACGCGGGTTTGCTTATCCGTCGGGTTCAGTAGTCCGTCCCTATTGGTTTTTACAAAATAGTTAATATGTTGTACACCACCCAACAGTTATCTGCCCTTAGAAATAAAAAGTTGTCTTTTCTTAGAATTATCCCCTGTAGAAAAATTGACCGAGATATTGACCCCTACCAGCCCTCCCCACCCAGATGTGAAAACGAGATGTATTGGGGGGTCTATCCATCGGGTCAATCCAGGGTAAATCCATATTTACTGTTTAGTTAGGACATCCCATACTACTCATCTTGCCTTCTAAACCCGTTTAAACTCCCAGCTGTCCCATCGATTGCTATCTCATGAAACTCCGTCCACATCGTCCCCACGTCATTAATTTATGACTCTATTTTTCTTCTCCATGAGGTGTTACATCTTTCTCTGTTTCTCTTCTCCATAAAGCGTTAGATCTTTCTCTATTTATTTTGCGTTGTGGATTGAGACAAAGGAAATTCTTGTTATACTATTCTCAGGTTTTCTAAATGTTGTTTTATTTGGTTGTTTCGGGATTTGAAGTTTGAAGATATAGCACAATCCAGTACTGGCAACGCTGATCATATTCCAGCACGAACCTTGGGCCCTGTCCATGTCGGACTGGAAACACTTGACTCGATTTTCTCTACGTATATCATATCTAGCACCAGTGTCTTTTCTTCACCTCTCGATTCACTATTAATTGTTTAGTTCTCTTTTTTTTTTTAGCTCCACGTTATTGATTTTGTCATACCATTTTAGTCCGTGTTTGTCATGTAGCCTTAACATTTTTACCGTAAATGTGTGTGATGCTGCATTCCCATATTTTCCTTTAAGGTATTCCACTTGGTTAAGTGGCAATTTCCTGATATCTGTAAGAGCTAAACCCACACATGGATGATACTGGTCAGTATCTTGTATCAGGTTGTAGGTCAGCATGGGAGTGTGATTAAGAACGCTCTCTTTTAAACACAGATTATGTTTCTGTCAACGTAGCATCCAAACCATTACAGCAACACGCCCACTGAACGACGTACGGGAAGTGGATAAACTCTGTCGCCAAACAAAAATTATCATTGTTTCACTGACCCGGTGCCATGGCATCTCCACCGTTTGCGATGCAACATGATCTCAGCACAGTTTGTAACTATTTACTTGGTCATTGAGCTTCAGTCAACACCCTTATTGCCACGATTCTGCATGAATTTCTGTTGCATTGGTAATTGGTTTGAGATGCGTGTGTGTGTGTGTGTGTGTGTGTGTGTGTGTGTGTGTGTGTGGAGAGAGAGATATGTGTGTATGTGTGTGTGTGTGTTAATAACAAAGTACGAGAATAACTCCAAGGTAGTTGTTGATGCATTCAATAACCCCATTTAGATTTTGCAACAAGGAAATCCCGTGGTCTGTTTTGAATAAGTTTAGTCCGATAAACCTTATTTGTAACATGGCGGTGGATAGGCCAAGCCAAGTAAGTACCTTGATTTCGTCGCGGAGGTGATAAATGTGGATTGGATTGATTTTAAATAAAAAGTGTGACGTTGAGAGATTTATGTCTCTTAATGGACTACTAGGCAGGGCAGGTTTTCCCCTGACAATCTCCCCTCCGTGGTTAAAATGATACCCTCATCAAGGTACACAACACAAGTATGTACACTTGGACAGAATTAAGATAGAACTGTGAGTTTAAACAAACTACCAGTGATTTTATTTTCTATCAGCAATCACAATAAAATAATGTTCGTTGGTGTGATGAGATATGTACTGGTGATAGGACATAAAACATTCACATATAGTATGTATTAAAGAAAAACTTGATATAACTTCTCAGGGTCCTTGTAAAATGACTGGATCTATGGTCGGGTTACAGGTGAGATCCGCCTCGAATCAACTGGGACAGTGTTCTGTGCAGACCCAAGTCTTTTCTCCCACCATGTTCCCTCCCCTTTGTTACTGGACATGAATGGGTACTCTGGTGCTGTATTTGAGAGCTAGGAGTAGAGGGTCAAGAATGTGTAGGTTCTAAGATCTACACATACACAATACTATAAAATATATGTAAACATTCACATCCACGCCTTGTGATACTGCTTCTCATTCAGCTTTACCACTTTTACTCTGCGTTCTCTCTCTCTCTCTCTCTTCTCTCTCTCTCTCTCTCTCTCTCTCTCTCTCTCTCTCTCTCTCTCTCTCTCTCTCTCTCTCTCTCTCTCTCTCTCTCTCCTCTTCTCTATCACTCTGTATAGTCGGAAGGACTTTCCAGTAGTCGAACATGTCCTGTAGTTACATTTGCTGTCTTCCCCTTTCGTCCCCGTCATGAGGTATGGTCTACCCGACGTCCATGTCACTCATTCAGACTTGCGCAAGCTTGCTTTATAGGTTTGTGGACGTCGAGCAGCGGGATAAAGTTTTATTCTACTTATTTTCTCCTTAGTTTGTCCCTCTTGATTGTAGAATGAGAGATACATTCTGGTATGATGCGAGGCGTTCTATGACAGCTCTGCTATCACAGAGTAAATGGGCTTTCCCCGTTGCATGATGGAAAGTATAGACTAGGAGCCACAATGTTGAACCCAAGTCTCCTGGCACTTTCTGAGCAACTGTCGGCATAAATGTACCCACGTTTGCTTCCGTTCACGTATCAGCAGGCACGAAACCAAGTAGGCACGCAGTTTTGTCGTGTTCATACAGATGTGTAACATTCTATTAACTGTTTTGTCATGCATTTTACTGCAATAACTGTCTCCAAAATTTTCATGTTTCGATCCTGGTCAATGGTTTTCTTCACACTTCCTCATTTCTTTCGTTGCAGTCTGGGGACAGTCACCCGAATCTGGGTCTTCAGCAATATTTCAGCTGTCACACTTAAACTGTCGACACAGATTGTTTTCTTCCCAAGCATCTGTATATCGATAAGTGAACACAACATGATTAGGAGAACTTGGTGACAACTGGTAAGATCGAGGGGAACAGACCAAGGGGAAGACCTAGAAACAAGTATCTGGATGGCTTGGCCTTGTGGCATGGTCGAGACAGAAACACGGAACTGATCCACGACTCTGTTGATCGAGTGAGATGGCAGAACATGACCGCCCACGCTTACCGGCATGGCACATGATGGATGGATCTGTATATCAAGAATTATGAAACACGCTTCTTGTGTGATTCCGTACGTGTTTTCATCCCGTAACATCAGGAATTTTATCACAGTCCCTGCCTCTGATTTCTCCTTTCTTCTAACGTGCCGTTGGAGCAATAGTTTCGGTTAATAGTGTATGTTGCGGCTTCTATAACGGCGGGAGATCCCGTTGAAAAACAAATACATACTTCACAGTGCAGATACGAGGAGCCTTAAATGTGATTAGTTTCAACTTTCTCCTATAAATTCTGCACAGTCAGGGTAAAGTTGCATGGTCAGCATTTTACACATAGGTAATTATTTCTCAGAAATCGTGTGCCAGTATAGCGTGAAATGTTTACACTAATATCGTGAGTTAACATGTGCTTTTTACGCGTACACCGTATTTATGAACGTGAAAAACTTAACAGCGGAATACCATGAAGCCAAGTAGATATTAAAGGACTTTTTCACACGCCCTAAGAGCTTTAGGCATGTGATGCTAGACGAGTAGTTTTATATACCATTAGGCACTCGTGTGTCACTTCACGTGATCAGTATCACACCGAGCGTCTTTACTTCCTAAGACATTTCTTGATATTAAGTTTAGGCTGAGCCGCCATGGGACGGTAGGTCAGTTTTAAAATCGGCTCCAATGCGAATCGAACCCACGACCATCGGGCCAGCGGGCGAGCTTATAGCTACGACACTATGGCGGCTCCCATACTGCAAAGTACTCATAGAATTAATCTAGCATGTCCTGTGTTGTAATCCAAAGACTGGTGCGAAGAGTTTAATCGACCTTTTTCTGCACATAAAGAAATTGACACTTTCTCAGCAGCTGTTGAAGACACCAATCCCAGTTTCTGCTGGATCATATCTCTCAGCCTCTCAACTCAGTAGATCTTATTTAAAGGCGGGTAATTGTTGTTGTTTTCCCATGTAATATCAAGAATTTTATCACAGTCCTGGCCTCTGATTTCTCCATTATTCTGACATACTGTTGGAGCTATAGTTCTGGCTAATAGGGTATGTTTCATTTAATCTTTACACGCTACAGGGAAAAATTCACCTACAATTACCTGCATTAAAAAGCCTGCAGAGCTGAGAGATGTGACCCAGTAGAAAGTGAAATTGATGTCTTTTACGCGTTAAATCTGGTACTGTCTTTGTAGTTCCATTCCATTTGTCTTCTATTATCTTTCAGAATGGCACCTTCCTTTATTTACATATAACTACTACATTTCATTTCAAATATAAATAAACACACATGTATTGCTTAGCTCTTATAGCAGTAGACGAAAGAAATATAGGGTTGAAGAATCACTAAACAACATAAGATTTGAAAACTATAGTTACCGAAAGTGATTATGTTGCCTTCTGCATCCTCAAGCGTCTACTTCTATCTTCTACTTCTGTAAGCATAAAACAATATACGGTGTGTCTTATATTTATGAACTGAACTGACTTAGTGGCCTCAAAGGGCCCTCTAATTGATATTTATTTCTGATCGCTTTGTATCTCATGACATCTATTATTACGTGCACGCCACGCTCTCTTATAGTTGATGATACGTCATTGGTTTCCATGGAGATTTAGGAATGTGTTTAAAACGCACCGTCATTGCTGGAACGTGTTTGTCAATGCCATCCACGAATGTTGCTATTCAGTGTCTTATAGCCCCCTCGAGATGTGACCGTTAATATACACACAAAACAGTTGTTTTCAGATCTTAGAGGAAGAAATACAAATTGCAATTGTAACAATATTTACGGATTAATTTACCCCTAAAAACAAAAAAAAACAAAAATCTGCCAACCACTCTTCTTTAATACGTATAACAAATGTCACACCGTGAAAACAAAGAAGAATAAAAAGAATTTGTGTGTGTGTATGTGTGTGTGACTGTGTGTGTGTCTCTGTGTGTGTTAGTGTGTGTCGAAGTAGGTAGGTAAGCAGGCAGTCAGGTAGATAGGTAGGTACATACATAAGTAGGTAGATATGCAGACACTCGATTTGCCGTGGCAAAACCCCTCAAGAAAGAACCGAATTCAGGCAATCTATTTGTAGATGCGCATGTGTTTGCTACTATACAACTGAGTCGCCTCTGTAATGAAAACTGACAGGAGAAAAGAACATTTTAATTAACGAACACGTTCTAAAATTCAAGGAAAAATAAGGTAATTCAAACATTACCGACAGTCAGAATTTTGAGATCAAGGCAGCCAAAACAAGCATCACAGATAAAAACTCTCTTCAACTGGAACAGAGACAAATATTTGTAAAAAAAAAAGTTACACGGCTCTGAAACAAGGACTCTCATAAAAAATACGAAAATACCCCTGAAGCCTTTGAGATGTTGCCTTGTCGCATGACGCAAAGAGGAGGGCTGGACAGACAAGAAACCAAAATGATTACATTCTTAGAGACATTGAGGAAATCGACACAATTATTTTAAAATATACCCGATAGCTGGGTAACATGTCTTAGTAGATTGTTGTTGGAATATTGGATTGGAACATTTCGGGAGAAAACTTTATAGATAACGCTAAAGAAGCAACAACGTAATATTGGCATGCAAGAAACAATTACATTACACAGACATGCAAGAGACAAATAAATAATATTCGTATGCAAGAAACAGGTACATAACACATACATACTAGAAACAAATACATCACATACATACTAGAAACAAGTACATCACACAGGAATACAAGAAATAACTATATCACACAGACACACAAGAAACTACATCACATCATACAGACATACTAGAAACAACCACATCACACAGACATACAAAAATAACTACATCACACAGACATACAAGAAATAACCACAACACACAGACATACAAGAAATAACTACATCACACAGACATACAAGAAATAACTACATCACACAGACATACAAGAAATAACCACAACACACAGACATACAAGAAATAACCACATCACACAGACATACAAGAAATAACTATATCACACAGACATACAAGAAATAACCACATCACACAGACATACAAGAAATAACTACATCACACAGACATACAAGAAATAACCACAACACACAGACATACAAGAAATAACCACATCACACAGACATACAAGAAATAACTATATCACACAGACATACAAGAAATAACCACATCACACAGACATACAAGAAACAACTACATCACACAGACATACAAGAAACAAATGCACCAGAATTGCATGAAAGAAACAACTACACCGTACTTACATGCAAGAAACAGCTACAGCACATTTGTATGCAATAAACTGGCAGTCAATCAATCAATCATGTGCCATGCGGGAAAGCGTGGGCGCTCATGACTCGCAATTTCACTCGATCACCAGAGTCGTGGATCAGCTCAGTGTTCCTGTCTCGTCCATGCCATGTGGCCAAGCCATCCAGGTATTTTCCTCTCGGTCTTCCTCTTGGTCTGTTCCCCTCGATCTTGCCAGTTGTCACCAAGTTCTCCAATCCATTTCTTCTCATAACATGTCCAAAATATTTTGATGTCTACGTCTAATTTCTCTAATCAATTTACGATTTTCATTTGTTTCCTGTAGTACTTGGTCATTGGTTTTTATGTTTGTCCATGGTATTCGTTGCATTCTCCTCAGAAACCACATTTCTGCAGCCATCAGATGTTTTTCAGCTTGACTGCACATTGTCCAAGTTTCACATCCATACAAAAGAACAGGCTCTATGTACACCCTCAACACTCTTTTTCTCGTTTCAATTGACATCTGTTTATTGCTCAGAATGTTTTTCATCTTGCTAAAGACTACTTTCGCCATGGCGATTCTTGTTCTAATCTCTTCAAGGCATCTCCCATCAGATGTTATGACTGTTCCGAGATAATTGTACCGATTCACTTGTTGAAGAATATTCCCATTTACTTGTATATTACATTGTGGTATTTCGTTCTTCCCAGTGACGACCATAACCTGTGTCTTCTTACAATTTAATTCCAACCACAGCTGCTCGCTGTGTACCACAACTGCGTTTACTAATATACTGTCAACTGTCATTTAAAAACTGTCATTTACTGCCAATATTGTACCTTGCGGTGTATAGCAGGGAAGTCTTTGAGCCTGAGGAATTAAGGCCACTTGGCTAGTGCAGTCGCCGCGAACTGTGCAGGTTAGGGTTTTCTTGTGCCTCCCCCCGCCACAGAAATAATCCCACACCTTACAGAGGATTCGAACCCGAGTCTCCCGAAAGAGAATCCGGGGTTTTAGCCACTCGGCCAGCCGCTCCTCTGTGCAATAAACATGTTCATCATTGTCAGAGTCCAGAAAGGGTACAGTGATGCAGTGACATCGTTACGCCCGCCAGGCGACTTAGCTCCCAGCAGGGATGCAGCAACTTCGTTACGCCGCCAGGCGAGTGGTAGTTACCGGCCTGCAAGATTGCTGGCTGACGAACGACCAGCGGTCAGGCCAGGACGACGCAAGACGCACGCATGCCTCGTGAAGCCACCTCAGGTGGGAGGCAAGTTGCGAACTAGGGGCAGACAGCTCTGGGACACGGACTTGGACGGACGCATGATGAGAGAAAGGCGTTGTGTGGTTTTCTGTGCTGAAAGTCGAGTGTCTGGACATCTTGAGAGTTAGACTTGTGAGCTGTATTGTGGATGTAAGTGTATTGAAGTATCAAGTATATATTGTTGTGATCATCGTAATGTATTTGATCTGTGAATAAATCCATTGAACGGTGTGTCGTTGAGTCTTACGTCAAATCACGTTGTACTTGTACTGTCTCACATGTGTTAGGTTAGCGAGCCAAGTTTAAGACCCTGACATGTGTGGACGTGGTGGCATTCGTCCGGCTTTGAAATGAACGTGTTTATGTGATTAACGATTTAAAACTAGAGTTTGTGAACTTAGAATTTTTGTCAAACTTTATAGTACATGTAAATGTGATCGTGGAAGGCTCATTTTGATTTATTACTACATTATTTAAACATGTGTAAGACTAGTTGTAAACGTACAGTGCATACATATTGTTTGATCTTGTAAGCGTGTAAAACATTTGTGATTTGTGAAACTTGTCACCGTTTTGACCTTGTCGACATTGTGATCTTGTCGCCATTTTGACCTTGTCGCCATCTTGTAAACTTGATGTCTATGTCCTTACTGAATGTCATCTTGATGTAAGTGATGTGTCATCAATGTTGTAGAGTGTTGAGATACATGTAGATTGTCTTTGTGCATTGAGTTTGTGGAACGCAAAAAGTTTTGGAAAGAAAGTAACTTGTTTTGAAAAAAAAATTGTTGACGGACAAACTTACGACCTACAACTACACTCAACGCCATACAAACCTAATCAACACTTAGTGACAAGCAGGCACACACCAACAAATAGACGCTAATTTATTTTCCTCCAAAAACAAAGCAGGTTTTCCGTACCATCCGAAACCTTGCCGTAGAGGTCATTTGTGGTTCGATGTAGCGAGTAGCGACCCTACAGTTCCTAGCCCGATTTCCAACCGTTCTTCACCGCATCCGGGGCACTTGAGTATATTTTTCTTTTTATTTACTTTAAGGATGCAATTTTAGGCACGTATTGTCAATAGAAGTCAATTGTAAATTGTTTATTACTAACCACTTATAACATATTTTGTGTGGCTGGTATTTCATTGACATTTTTCATCATGTCTTCATTATTTGATTTCATCGATATGGGGATAAAATTACAGTTGACAGGTGATGAATTAACAAATTGGAGTGAGAAGAAATACTCTGAATACCTACTAGTACAGGAGAAAGCTAATGAACGCGATGAAAGAGCGGCTGAAAGAACATTAAAGCAGGCAGAGATGGTTGCCAAGCAAGCAGAAGCAGAATTGGCTGCAAAGACAAAGCAAGCCGAATTAGAAACAGAGTTAAAGAAGGCAGAAATAACAGCTCAGAGTAAGAGAGAAGAACTGGAGTTACAGTTAAAGATGAAACAACTTGACACTGAGACTGCCATTAACAAAGAGTCTAAGAAATCTGAGAGACTGGAGAAAGAAAACCAGTACAAGAAATATCAAGGTATTGTACGTAATTATACCTCGGGTGACTGCATCGCAGCCTTTACCCAAAATTTTGAAACTTTAATGGAACATTACCAAGTTCCACTGTCTGAATGGAATATTGTTTATATGAGAAGTTTATCAGGGGAACCTCTTAAAGTCATTGAAACCATCCCCAAAGACCTCAGAAAAGATTACCATTATCTGAAATCTAAGATTATGGCACATTTTATGTTAGATGAGGCAGGTTACAGAGAACAATTCAGTAAGTTGAGCCCAAAACCGACTCAAACGTTCTCTGATTACCTCTGCTTAGTCCGAGATATATTTACCAAATGGACTTCAGCAGCTAAAATTGACAAAAATTATCAGAGACTAGAAGATCTGATCATTAGAGATAAAATCATTTCATCCATTCCATCAGCATTTTCAAAATTTTTGCAAGAGAATGAATGCACTAGTGTAGATGAGATTGAGAGACGTGGTTCGGCGTATTACACAGCCAACAAACATTGTTTTGCCACTGAAGCTACTGACATTAATTTTGTAGCAGCGGCTAACTATGACAAACCCTATAGTAGGCAGAAACCTCATAGGCCTACCTCTGAGAAGTTTAATCACTGTAATTATTGTAAATTTTCACGTCATCAGAATGAAATGTGCGATAAGCACCCAGGATACCATACTTACCTACTAAACATGGCAAACAGACAAGATAAGGAGCGTAAATCCTTCAGAAGTTTGCGTAAATGTTTCCTCTGTAAGGCGTACGGACACCATCGGAAAGATTGTAAAGGCAGGCAAATGACCAACAAAGCAAATGCCGCCTTGTTTGATAGTTCGTCGTCAGATGAAGAACAGCCAGAGAAACATCCTGTGAACTCAGCACAGGCTTTTGACATGTTTAGCGCAAATAAATGTTCTGTTTGTAACACCTTTTATGAAGATGGTATTTTAACATGCGGTCACGCCATCCCTATTGCCAATGAAGAAGCTAATTTGGTAGTAGATTCAAAAGGCAAGATAATCGTCCATCACGGATATGTGAATGGCAAGTCTGCTACAGTCCTTCGTGACACGGGCAGTTCACTCATTGGTCTGAAGAGAACGTTCATAATGCCTACAGACTATACAGGCAGGCACGTAACATGCAGAACATTCTCAGGCAATATTGAGAAATACCCACTTAGCATGGGCATATATTGAAACACCTTTCCTCACTGGGAAAGTAAAGTGCGCTGCATTAACAAACCCAGTGTGTGATGTAATTATTGGAAATTTACCAGAGGTGAATGATAAACCTCATGACATAACATCTATGTGTATTGATGATAACATAACATCACCATCCAATGTCATCATTGAAATGTCACACCACCTATTGATTGTATGGTAGCTAATGTAGCACTACAGTCTCATGACATCATTGATAACATTGTTCCATCACCATCTGATATCATTGAATGTGTGAACGCAGTAACTAGATCTACTGCTAGAGTGCAAGATGAAAGTAATCAAACTGAGGCTATACAAATGCTTAGCCCAGTATCACTACCTACTAACACCTATGAAGGAAACGTTTGTAACAGCTCAAAAAGCTGATCCTTCATTATCAAAATACTTTAATCTGGTCGGCCAAAAGCCAAAGGTAACCAAGAATGCAAAATGGCATTTTGCTGTGAAAAATGATATACTCACCAGGTATTATACCAGAGGTGACAATACAACAGAGCAAACTGTTTTGCCAACTAATTATCGCAAGCAAGCCTTACATCTTGCCCACGATATACCTCTTGCAGGGCATATGGCATACGTTAAGACCAGATCAAGGTTACTGACACAGTTTCATTGGCCCAAATTTTGCAATGACATTAAAGAATATTGCAGAAGTTGTGACACCTGCCAGAAACTGGTAAAAAAAGGTAAACACCCACAGGCAAAGTTACAAGTTACTGACTTAGCCAGTCGACCTTTTGAAAAACTATCTGTCGACATAGTGGGCCCTCTTAATCATACAACAACTAGAGGGAATAAATATATTCTAACTGTCATTGATCAATGTAGTCGCTGGCCAGAAGCTATTCCGCTAAAGAACATTACTGCCAATGATATAATGGAAGTGTTCTTCCATATATTTTCTCGGATAGGTTTTCCAGATACTATCCAATCTGATAGGGGCACTCAGTTTATTGCCGCATCTACCCAAGCTTTCACCAAAATGTTGGGAGTGAAGCAATGTTTCAATTCCCCGTACCATCCTCACTCTAGTGGAGTAATAGAAAAATTTAACGGGGATCTAAAGCACATGCTTGCAAAAGTAACGCAAGAGCACCCCAATAACTGGAATGTATATCTACCAGCTATTCTTTTTGCTTATCGCGAGGTACCACATTCTAGTACCGGTTTCTCTCCTTTTGAACTTATCTATGGTGCCAAACCACGTGGCCCATTGACTATTTATCACCAAATGTTAACTGACTCTACTCCAGTACTTAAACCCATATCATCATACGTATATGTTACATCATTGCGTGAAAGAATCATCAAATCTTGTGTTATTGCAAAGAATGCACTAAAATTATCTGGTGCTACTTATAGACAGTATGCTGACAAAGGTAACAGGACAATAACGCTGACACCTGGACAGGACGTTCTTCTTCTACTACCTAGTGACAGACACTTATTGACTGATTCTTGGCAGGGACCTTTTAAAGTGACGAGACAGATTTCACCTGTAGATTACGAAATCCAAATAAAAGACAAACACAAAATATTTCACATAAATATGCTAAGACCTTACCACAACAGAGACAACGAACAAGACGATACGACAGCTTGTACAGTGATAATAGATCACGAAGACGACGATGTTAGTGACGAGATTCCAACACCTGCATTAGACACGACAAACTGCTTGAAGGAGATCAAAATCAACCCAAAGTTAACTCAAGCAGAGACAAACAGTTGCAAACAGCTTATACAACAGTACAACACCATCTTTTCCAACAACCCAGGACAAACAGAATTAGTACAGCATCATATCACACTCACATCAAACACACCCATAAGATGCAGACCATACACCATTCCATTACATTACAAAGAACATTTACATCAGGAGATCATCAACTTAGAGAAAAACAACATCATAAGACGATCCCAATCAGACTTCTCATCTCCAATGGTCATAGTACGCAAAAAGGACAATACAATAAGACTGTGTATCGACTATCGAAAGCTCAATAAAATAACTGTTCTAGATCTTGAGCCAATGGCTAACTCTGACGATCTTCTGACAGAACTGACAGACGCTAGGTTCTTTACGAAGATAGATATGACGAAAGGATATTGGCAAATAGCGGTAGACGAACAGAGCAGACATCTGACAGCATTTGCCACACCTTGGGGACTGTACGAATGGTGCAAACTTCCATTTGGGCTTGTCAATGCCCCTGCCACATTCGTACGTATGACACGACTTCTCCTAGTAGACATTCCTAACATAATCTGCTATATCGACGACATCTGTGTTCACACAGAGACAATGACAGAGCACATTAAGACGTTAGAACAGACATTTGAACGTATTAGACAGCACGGACTGACAGTAAAGCCTGCGAAAGTAGACATAGCCTACCAGGAAATATCCTTCTTGGGGTACAAAATATCCAATGGCTTTGTCATGACAGACGATAACATTGTGTCCAAGATACTAAAACTCTCACTTCCGACTACAAAAAAAACAAGTCAGAAGTTTGTTGGGACTGATAAACTATTACCGGCAGTTCATTCCTGATTTTTCCGAACTGACCGAAGTGTTTACTAATTTACTAACAAAAGATAAACCAGAGAAAATTGTAAACAATGAATGCCTAAAAATTGCATTCAATAAAGTACTAGCATGTTTTTCTGATAACAGTTTAAATAATCTCATCCTGAAATTGCCCAACCTCCATTTACCTTTCAGATTGCGTACAGATGCTAGCTCCGTGGCGATTGGAGCAGTCTTGTTACAAGAGTACAATAACATCCTCCATCCCGTGTACTTCGTATCCAGGAAACTAAAGCCCAGAGAACGGGCGTGGTCTATACCTCAATTGGAAGCCCTAGCTTTAGTGGTGGGTATAACAAAATTGACCAGATTTCTTCTAGGACGCCATTTCATCGTGGAATCTGACAGCAGCCCGTTACGATTTATAAATTCAGGTGTACCTTCAAATCATATGGTAGCGCGCTGGTCTCTTAAACTTCAAGATTACAGCTTTGAGGTTCGACATATCCCAGGCAGAAGCAATTCAATTGCCGATCTTTTGTCCCGTTGTCCGACCGACCCAGTAAGCACCAATGTCTGAGTGCAGTGTGTACAAATACACTCAGACCGACACAGCCATTTATAAGTGAATAATTTTTTCCATTCACAAAAAGCTGTGCAATGTCTACAATATATGTGATAGGGGTTACTCCCATTATATATAGTGTTCTTATTTTACTAATTCATGTAGTGATTGTCGTGTATAACTGTGTAGTGTGTGGTAGAAAGCGAACTTTATTAATTGTATATACCAAGAACAAGAACAGTGTCACATTCGCTCAAAAACTTACCGTAAGCGAACTATCCAATTTGACAGTGACATCTGCGTGTGGAACATTCCAGGGATATTTTAAAGACGTGTGTGAACGTGTAAACTAAACATTGACAGCTACACCATTGCAGTGAACCGAAATCCATAATGTTCGGTAGTGAAACATCCAACACATGAACAGTCAATCGTAATCCAGAAGGTTTTGTAGTGAAACATCCAACACATGAACTGTGAGAACATTGTACTTTCCGTAACTACATCAGACCGGAACAAGTGTGTTCTGCAAGCTTAAACATCAGCTGATTTTAGTGTTCGTGTGTACTTCCGGATTAGTTAGAAATTTAGAGCAAAATTAGCAGACGACAAATAAAAGTTTAAAAATCTATGACGATTCTAAAATCTTTAGGAATCAACAAAGTTAAATACACGAATTGTGTGTTTATATATTTAAGTAGTGTAATCTTAGAATCATATCTTGATTAATGTATTCATATTACCGACTTTTTCTCGTTAATATGAAGAAACGTCAAGCGATGACGCTAAGAAATAGGATAATTATTGTAAATTATTGTATTTCATAAATGTTGAAATTATTTCCCTTTCATTTATTTGTTATTACAGCATTACACAAAGGGCCATAATTTGAAATGTATTCAGTAATGTGTTGCGTATAAATAGCCATGTTGTTGCCAGATTGTTGACACAACAGGTAGCCATCTACTGGGCATGGCAGAGGGTTGCCGACATTGCAGACCAACACAAGAGCTACTGGCCAAATAAGGTCAGGGTTTGAGCGTTTTATGCGACTTATATAAAGCCGTATTTCGGTCTAGCTAGATGGTTTTTGTTTCAAGAACCATATTATTACGTTTTTTTTTTGGAAGCTGCGAGGTAGATGCGTGAAGCTGGTACTACCGATCTGACTGGGTCATTAATGCAATTAAGGTAATCAGCCATCGAGAGGATGAAACCTGACATGTGTTAAAGGTTGAACACCACATGTCGTTGAATGCAACTTCCATTTCTTATATATTTCTATGGCATATGTGTATTTATTTGTATTTTGATACTAATGTATATAACAACAGAAGGGTAGACTCTGACAAGGTTAGAATATTAACCCAGTATGTACATATATTATACATGAAAGATGACATCTTTCATGAATTTGCCGGGGGAGCGTGTCAGAGTCCAGAAAGGGTACAGTGATGCAGTGACATCGTTACGCCCGCCAGGCGACTTAGCTCCCAGCAGGGATGCAGCAACTTCGTTACGCCGCCAGGCGAGTGGTAGTTACCGGCCTGCAAGATTGCTGGCTGACGAACGACCAGCGGTCAGGCCAGGACGACGCAAGACGCACGCATGCCTCGTGAAGCCACCTCAGGTGGGAGGCAAGTTGCGAACTAGCGGCAGACAGCTCTGGGACACGGACTTGGACGGACGCATGATGAGAGAAAGGCGTTGTGTGGTTTTCTGTGCTGAAAGTCGAGTGTCTGGACATCTTGAGAGTTAGACTTGTGAGCTGTATTGTGGATGTAAGTGTATTGAAGTATCAAGTATATATTGTTGTGATCATCGTAATGTATTTGATCTGTGAATAAATCCATTGAACGGTGTGTCGTTGAGTCTTACGTCAAATCACGTTGTACTTGTACTGTCTCACATGTGTTAGGTTAGCGAGCCAAGTTTAAGACCCTGACAATCATATTAACAAACATAAGAAACTATACCACACAGGCATGCAAGAACACCGGAGTTCAGGCTCGCATTGTAACAACAACAACAACAACAACAACAACAACAACAACAACAACAACAACAACAACAACAACAACAACAACAACAAAAACAAAAACAACAACAACAACAACAACAACAGCTACAACAAAAACAACAACAACAAGAACAAAAGTAAAGTAACTGGTTCCTATCACGCCAAGTACCTCAGAAGTCGGAGTGGGTTTGCCTGATGGCGATGGACACTGGCAATAGGGAAAGCTAATCCACAATCAAACACCAGTCCAGTACACCAGTAGTAGTAGCACGTATATGGACTACGCTTGATAGTTATGATAATGATGATGATGAAATTGATGATACTGATGATGATATTGATGATACTTATGATGATAATATGAAATTGATGATACTGATTGTGATGATATTGATGGTAAGTATGACGATGATGGTGGTGGTGGTGATGATGATGATGATGATGATGATGATGATGATGATGATGATGATGATGATGATGATGATGATGATGATGATGCCGATGATGATGATGATAAAATTGATGCTACTGATTATGATGATATTTATGACACAGGAGATGATGGTATTGATGATACTTATTATTATGATGAAATTGATTATACTGATGATGATGCAATTGATGATACTGATATGGAAATACTTATGAAGATGATGATGAAATTGATGATACTGATGATGATGATGATGATGATGATGATGATATTGATGATACTCATGATGATGATAATAATATTGATGATGATAAAATTGATGATACTGTTTATGATAATTATGATATTGACGATACTTATGCTGATATGCATGATACTGGTGATGATGCAATTGGTTATACTGATGATAATATTGATGATACATATGAAGACGATGATGATGATGCTGTTGGTAATGGTGATGATGATAGGGAAGATATTTATGATGATAAAGATGATGACACTGACAATGACGCTTATGATGATGATATTGATGGTACTTATGATGACAATAATGATTATGCTGTTGGTAATTTTGTTGATGATAGCGATGATATTGATGGTACAGATGATATTGATGATGATGAAAATCATGATACTGATGATGACGACGATAATGATGATATTAATTATACTTATAATGACTTAAATGATGATGTTGATAATGGATGATGATAACTATGATATTGGTAATGATGAGAATGATGATGTTGATGATGGTAATGATAAACATTGTGGGGATGATGAGGATGACAATTATGATGACACTGGTAATGCTGATAATGGTGATGAAAGTGATCATACAGATTATGACGATAATGCTTGTTGATATTCGTGACAATAATAATGATGATAGTGCTGATGATGACAATGGGAACAGCCTGCACGCGATATGAACACAGATTGTCACCGGAAGTCATTTATAATGATGTAAACGGAAACGTTGACAAAATGGTTCAAGGATTCGCTGACTGCTTTAGGGGCAAAAACACAATTAATGAACTGAAAAAAATCATAATTGAAGAAATTGGCTTTGAAAGCATAGAAAATGGTGAAAATTAATGAGGCTGTTGGAGCTGCCGAATAAAGCATTTGTGAGAAATTCTGATTTTCTTTTTTTTTCTTTTCAGCTTTCACAGCATACTAAGGAGTCTTTTGCTCGCACAATCTGGTTACATTCTATTTTTAAATCTCAAGCATTCTCCAGATTTCTGTATTCCGTTACCCAAAATCTAAGAAAGTAAAAACGAAGCAGCCGTTAACAAGCCGTTTGGAAGGTTTATCGGGCATGTGAGATTTGGTCGATATTTTCAATGAGTGAACTGCACACTGTAACTGTGACACACCCCCTACTTCCCATATTCCGCCATCCAGTTTTGCTCTGTTCAAACTTAAATTTGTGTTTGGCACTGAATCTGTTAAATTACCGGTACACTGGTGGCAAGGTAGTCTGTTCAAAACCAACACCGGCATTAAGTTGCACTTAAACTATGACTTCTCGTTCAGAGAGCAATGGCAATCAACTGAACGTAAGTTTGCCTACGAAATCAACCTGGCGTTGTTCTCTAAAAAGAACCTGAAGAATCCACGGAACCTGAAGAGTCTCCTATGGTGTCTCCGTGGCGAAGTGGTCAAGCCGTTTGACTCCGGCTCCGAAGTTTATGGGTTCGATTCCGGACCGAGTCCTTCGGTTCACGAGTGAAATTTTTCGGAGACTCCTGTGGGTCTCTCGCTAGAGCTACCGAGTTCGTGCTTTGTGCGACGCCTTCCGCGCTGCGGAAAGAGACCGAGTCATATGGGATAAAATCCCGGTGCAATGAAATCGACCCTGTTGTCGACTTTTAAGCGACTTTTTCGTTTTAAACCTGAAGAATGGTAAATCAAATGGATGTGATGAGATACCAGCTGAACTAATTAAAGCGGGAGGAGAAGGAAGCATACAAATCTATTACGCATTATGTAAAAAGATATGGAACTATGGTATATGACTAACAGATTAGAAAAGAACCACTTTCATTCCAATACCAAAAAAGGGCAACCTGACATTATGCATCAACTAAAGAACTATTGCCTTGATCAGTCATGCAAGGTACAATTCTACTAAACATCATAATGGAAAGACTGCGTAAGAAAATGGAAGAAGGAATTAACGTGGTTCAAGCTGAAATTAGTCAAGGAAGAGGAACAAGAGTTATTAAGAGATCACACACTCAACATGCATTTAATAATAGAGAAGTTCAGAGAATTTAGTGTAAACCTATTCTAATGTTTTGTGGATATTCAAAGGCATTTGACTGTGTACAACATCAGAAACTCTGGGAAATCATGAGGAATATGGGTTTTCCATCACATGTATCAAATGATGTGATTATTAGAAACACCGTGTATCAACAGCACCCTAGGAGATTATGGACATGGAGGAGTCCTGATCACAAGACTGATTACATTCTCATCAACGGAAGATTTCGAAATGCCTTAAAAGTCACATAAACTATAGCAATTTACAAATAAAATTAAAGAAAGTCAAATATACACCAAGGAACACAAAATTTGATCTATAGGCACTGAAAAGCGAGGAGATAAAACATAAATTCAACGTAGAGGTAAAGAACAGATTCGATGCATTGTCCGATATGGAAATATTATTTCAAGACGTCAGTGACCAATGGGAACTATTAAAGAAATCAGTCAACCAAGCTGCAGAAACAACCATCATAAAAATAAAGATAATAGGATGCAAGAAATGGATGACGGAAGACTTCTTAAAAAAATGGAAATAAGAAGAAATAACAATAATAACAAGGAAAAATATGAAGAGATTCCAGGAAAATTAGGAAGCTGTGCAAAAAGGCAAAAGAAACATGGCTTAAGGAGGAGTGCAAGGAAGTTGAAAACCAACACCACACTCGGAATAGCAAATTAATGCACAAAAGAATTAATGACATCACTAACAAAAGAACACACACAACAACGGGTTGCTTAAAAACCAAGGATGGTAAAATCATAATGGAAAAAGATAAGATTTTTTATATGCGTGTTCAGATTACGTATATGAAAGACCTTTATGATGATACAAGAGAAGAACAATTTGATCATTGGAATTATAATGAAGGACAATCAATTTTGAATTTGAAAATTCAGAATGCTCTTAACCGTATGAAAACTGACAAGACTCTGGGTACAGATAACATCACAACAGAAATGATCAATGCCTTAGAAGAATATGGAATAGACCAAGTCACCAGACTGCTGAACACAATATACGATACTGGAGATATACCTCCTGAATTATGTAATTCCATATTTATTGCAATTCCGAATAAATAAGGAGCCTTGGAATGTGATCAACATAGAACAATTAGTATAATGTGCCACATCACGAAGACTCTGCTGAGAATTATCATGCAAAGAATTACAAGAATTAACAAGAGGAAAATACAACCTGAAATAGGAGAAGAACAATGTGGGTTTGTAGAAGGCAAGGGTACAGTAAATGCTGTGTATATACTGAGAACAGTAATTGAAAATTCTATAGAAGTAAACAAAAATCTACACCTTTGCTTTATTGACTACACAAAGGCTTTCGATAAAATGAGACATGTCGACATGATAAGGATGCTTGAAGATCTACAAATTGATGGAAAAGACCTTAGATTTGTAATAAACATATATTGGTAACAACAAGCTGCCATCAGAATTGATAATCATGTAGGTCAATATCAGCCTATTAAAAGAGGTGTGAGACAGGGATGTACAATGTCTTCAGATCTTTTTTCCCTGTACAGTGAAAATATTTTCAGAAATATAGAAGATATGGAAGGAATAGACATTGGGGGACGATACATCAATAACATTAGATAAGCAGATGATACAGTCGATGAACAGGACCTGCAACATCTAGTAGATGCGGTTCTTGCACACAGTGAACACCTAGGGTTATAATTAAATAGTAAGAAGACACAGATTATGGTCGTCACTGGTAAGAAGGAAATACCACACTGTCATATTCGAGTAAATAGGCATATTCTTAAGCAAGTGAATCGGTACAGCAATCTCGGAAGACTCATAACATCTGATGGGAGTTGCCTTGAAGAGATTAGAACAAGAATTGCCATTGCGAAGGTAGCCTTTTGCGAGATGAAAAACATACTGAACAATAAAAAGATATCAATTAAAACGAGAAAAAGAGTGTTGATGTGCTACATAGAACCTGTATTTTGTATGGATGTGAAGCGTGGACAATAAGCAGTCAAGCAGAAAAACAGCTGATGGCTGTGGAAATGTGGTTTCTGAAGACAATGCAAAGAATACCACGGACAGACAGAAAAACCAACGAACAAGTCCTTCAAGAAACAAATGAAGATCGTAAACTGATTAGAGACAATAGACGTAGACAGTCAAAATTGTTTGGGCATATAATGAGAAGAAATGAATTGGAGAACTTGGTGACGCCTGGCAAGATAGAAGGGAAGAGATCAAGGGGAAGACCGAGAAGTAAATTACATGGATGGCTTGGCCACATGGCATGGTCGAGAGAGTAATACATAGCTGATCCACGACTCTGGTGATCGAGTGAGATGGATGGATCACATGAGTAGTAGGAGAGGCGCAAATCGGTTAGTATTTGCCGGAGCCTCCGGCAATTGACCTTGACCTCGGCTGATTTTCACTCCCCCTCGGTCATATAGTTGGGTGGGTAAGGGGTGGTATGTAGGGGTAATATATCTCTTATATTTTGGGTTGTATAGTAAAAAATGTGTGTACCACACAATCAACATGAAGAAACTTCTTGGAGTGGTCAACAAGAAAAATCATTCATACCACTAAAAAACCAAAGAGTTCGTTTTCATAACTTTTTATTTTTCATCAAATTTTCAATAATGTGTAGTCAACAAAACATTTTTCATTGACAAAGTACATTCATTTTTATTGGTCGTGAAAAACGTGACATTGATTCTTTTATATAGAAATTTCATACATATGACCACTTTAATAGAACATATAGACACCAATCAGTAGAAAACATATATACATAAGTACACTAGGACGTGTTATATGTCTAGGGGTGATGTAGTGACCTTGTCTTTGTGAACTTGACGTTTTATGTAGAAATAGGATAGCGAGTTTCTGTGTTGTGTGTATGTGTAGATAGACGTGTCTTGTGTTTTGAAACCTACATTTGTCCCTCCAGTCGCTGTCTGTGTGTCAAGTACATCTAAAAATGTTTGTCTGTCTAGGTGTGTGTTGTGGTGTTTGGTGAGGCCCTTTGTGCTTGTTTTATTGTAGTCTCCGAAACAATGGTATGTTTTACTACATAAGGATACCATTCCATCCCCTTCGTATTCTAACTTGAAAAGACCAGGGGTTCTCTTTTCATAAGCTTTGATAGTCTGGCAAGCCTTGCAGGTATCAGTATTAACTTTATGTTCAGAGCAGGTTTCAGACGGGAACCACTGATTATAGACTCTATCATACTCTGCTCTAAGGTGTGGTCTAACTACTTCCGCTAGGTTAGGTGTGCTAAGCACTAAGTAAAGAGAGTCAGTGTCCATTTCGCATAATTGGAAATCCTCCCTGCCTAAAAATTTATCTAAAAAGTCATAGTAGAAAGCCAACATTCTTAATTTGGCATATTGATAAACGAAAAAACCAATCTGTAGAGGTAGATCCCAGACTGTTGTCTTTTTCCCTTTTACTACTTCAAATATGTCTTCGGTCAGTGGTGTCATCTTCTTAAATAAGGGATTATTTATTAACTTGGTTGTGTCTTCACCCTTACAATAGGAAACATTGGTGTGCTTGGCCTTATTGGTTAGAGTTTTGCCGTAAGCGGCATTCCCCAATAATTTCATGGTGTCTGCCTTAACGGTAGAGGTTGTATTACTGTCACCTTCTCTTCTGGCATCAGAAACCATATCACCAAATTCTTGGAAGCAGCTAACTGGCTTATATTCAATGATTTGGTACACATGGGTGACCTCTAGCCCATGATCCAGATACCATTTTAATAATGGTGTGGCCAACATGATCTTTTTTCCGATAAAGCTACCTATAAGTGTCCGTCTGGCACTTGACAGCAGTTTATGTGACTGGGCGTACTCACACATAAACTTACCTATATGCTCTCTGCCCACTTCAATATTTTTGAATATTGGTGTCATCTCTGAGAATTGCGCTTTGTATTTTTCTGGCACGTGGATATCACACTCTATCAACCCAAACAAACTCTCAGCTCTTACAGCCTTTAGAATCCTTTCTTTGTTAATGATCTTTTTATTATGCCATGGTATGACATATGGGAATCTGCCCTTGACAAAACCCTTAACGTCACTATTGGTCTTTTTAAGGTTCCGCCACTCACATTCCCACATTTCTACTACTTTAACTTTCACCTCGTTAACCAAGTAGTCGTGAATGTCACAGGTGTTGTCATATAGTTCTGTCAGAGGTATCTTATTTACTGGATTTATGTCAATACCACGAGTCAGGGGACAGTCTGGGTGTCCGTGGAATAGACATCCGTGAAACTGATACACGGTTGTATTCACCCTATCCCACCCATCTACTCTAATATGACGCGGGCCCAGAGACATCTCTCGCCCATTGAACTGTGTCCTCAACTCTATATTCTCACTATGCGCTATCCACGCTAGCCACTCTCTGCACTGAACAGTGTAAAATCTACCCTTATGAGTCTTGAAGTCATCTTCTGCCTTTCGAATAACAGGAAAACCCGTGGGCATCTTTTGCATTAGAGCCCACAGGTAGAGAGCGTTAGCGTCATATCCTTTCAAACTCTTAACTAACTTACCCCCTCTGATGCGTGTCTGACCTATCTCATGGTACCTATGAAAGATTATGGACGGCCCTCCTACAATATTGTCTCTAAGTGTTTTGTGCAGGTCTTTCTCGTTCTCAGAGCATAGTGAAAACACTACGTTCTTGGGCAGAGTCCTAAAAAGATATTTTAAGGTTACTCCAGGGACGGAAATGGCATCCTTAAACATGTCTACACCTAAATCTTTGTAGAAGGAAACCTGTTTATCTAAGGCCTTAATAAAAGGCTGAACATCTTTGTTATTATACCACACTAGAAAGTCTTCTAATGTATTCATCTTATTTTCTACCCACACTTTCTGACACTCTTTATACTCTGTCTCAGTAATATTACAATTTCTTAGTTTTGAAAAGAATGTCGCGTGTGGGGGTAACTGTGTTTCTTTTAGTTTTTCAAGGTTAGTTATAAACTCATAAGGGAAATTTCCCTTAGTTCCTTTAATTTTGTAAGCGGCTAGATACTTTGAGTAGTTGAAACCTGGTGCTAAATAGTTACTGATATCAAGAAACTTCAATTGATCTGTGGCGATACACATAAAATTATTGTTTCTCTTGACAACAAAATTGCACGACACTTCCTCTGATTTTATGAAATAAGAAAATAAGTATGGCCTTGATGAGGTTCATATCGTACTTTCCAGAGTTGAACCCCAGGACCGGTAGCTCTTTCAAGTACGCATCGAACCTGTCAATTAAAGTGTTCTCATTTATCGCCTCTAGTGCAGTGTACACATCTTCGAACTTAGCACGTAGTTCTAAATACGCTGCATCAGCGATTCGGGTCAAATGATCAAGCATCCTATTCACCAGATCTTGGGGATCACCCGCTGTGATGAAGCAGACCGGGGCCTCGAACCCAGGTACGTTGGAGGCGACTGAGCACGACATGGGAATATGTTTTGCTAAAAATGTTGTTGAATTACTATCACAAGGAAGGTTTGAAGACTCAAAGAAACATTCAAAATCGTATGTAGCCCTGTAAGGGTAAACATACTTAGGATCGACTGGGATGCCTTGGTCAGCAATAAGTTCCCAGACGGTTTCTGGTGGACTGTAAACCCCTCCTTTAAAATGCTCTACAGTTTTACCCCCGTGACATGTTTTGTAATGTTTCTCCAGATCCCTAAAGATCTTCCACAACTTCCCACATTTTGGGCAACTAAAAGCGTGAGCTGCTTTGTCAATATCTACAATATGCATGAAATGGTCTTTAAAAAACAAGTCTTAACGTTTCATCGTATGTTCCACTACCTCTAAGCTTTGGTACCAGTGAATGGTTATCATCGTACTCAAAAATATCTACATTGAGAGCAAAGCATTCTTCTAAATTGGGGACATCGAGTAGTTTAATACCTGGAAAATTAGTAAGGGATTCTATGTGCTGATACTCTTTCCACTTATTAGCATACTCTTTCGTACGTTTCCTAAGATCTGTAACTGGTGATCCTTTGTGTACGGCTAGAGCTCTAAAAAAACAAAGATTATCAGTGTATGGCTTGAGGTTTGAGTCGTGTTGTAATATATTGATGGCTTGGTTGTGGGTAATGTATTCGGGAATATCAGTCAGGCAGCAACCAATAGGAAATTCAGGAATGTGAAAAATATAAAATGACGTAGCAGCTACTGTCTCTACACTGTATTTGGTGTCTGGTCGTTGCTGCATAGCATATGTAAGGATGTCGTGTTGATGAACTGTCTTGATGAAGTCGTCAAAGTCATGTCTATTATTAATTAAAGCTGGAAATTCTAAAACTGGAGCGTTGTTGGAGGAAGCATGAAAGAATCTAAGGTCCTGTGTTTCTCTATGTCTCAGAATTAAATGGTGGGAATAATTGATCTTGAATCGGTTTGTCTGAGTATTAAAGACCTTGTATAGGGTGTCTGTCCAGTCGATAGGGTGCTGTGTCTGTGGGCTAATGTAGTATGTGTAGACTGACATGTGTTTACCACACTTGTGATGTGTCCTAATACTATCCCAGTTTTCTCTATATGTGGGTTGGATTTCATCAGGGAGGTTGTCTGGTGTTTCTGTTTCAACTTGTCCAAGTTTCTGTTTTTTAGGTGTATGTGTGTCTGTGGGAGCTTTCCTTTTACGTTCTGTGCTGTTTGATGCAGTAGTATTTGGTGCTGTAGTGTCCATGGTTGATGTTGATGGTGTAGTGTGCATTGATGGGGTAGTGTCCATTGATGATGTCTGGTGATGCTTTTTAATGTGGGACTTTAGATCATCTTTTCTTTTGTATGAATTATAACATATGTGACACTTGTGAGTTGTGGTGCTGTGTATGGTGTTAATGTGACGTGTGAGATTGCGCTGTTCAGTGAAAGCTTTGTCACATGTAGGACACAGAAAGACATTCTGAGTAGTGGCCATAGTGATAGACAGAACTGTGGTGATGAGTCAAGTTTCCGGTGATAAGCTCTTGTGTATCCAAACTTTTCCAAATTACAGATCTTGGTAGTAGACAGTGTTATTCAGCAAAAAAGTCTTTTAACTTCCGGTATTGGTAATATGAAGCAATAGTTTCCGGTTGATGATAAGGTGATATTAAGATCTTGTGTAGTTGGTAGCTTTTCCTGTTATTATAGTTCCTGGTAATGGCTTGATAATGTTAGGCAATAGTTTCCGGTGTTGGCTTTGATGATAGTAAGACTTTGTGTGGATCCAATAGATAACGTCTTGATAGTGAACATTAGTTTGTAGGTTCCTATCGTTCCACAACTGTATAAATCTCGAGTAAGCACTGGGCAGCAAACAGCTGTGGAGAATAACAAAAAGCCGTTTTATATTTTTCGCAACCATATGACATATCTACAGAAAATATTTTATAAGACATACCAAAAAGAAGATATGGCAACTGAGGTTATACCGTCACATAACACTTAGTATTATATTTTCATTTTCTCTGTTTTCTTCACATCCAGTCCTTATGTAGGAGATGGTGAAGACAAACAATGACCTTTTTTTAATTTTTTTTTTTTAAATATTTTTTTATTTATTTATTTTATTTATTTATTTATTTTTTATTTTGTTTGTTTGTTTGTAATTCTATTCTCTGTGTTATTTTATATTGGATGACACAACTGTGGTATACTAATGAACATTGCTGAATATGACCACCAAGGAACACTATATATGGTTGAAAATATTTAGTGATGTGTAATATGAAAAACGTTGAAGGCATACCAGTGGTAGACAGTTCCCTTCCTTTCCTTGTACGTAATAGCCTCGAGATTGTACTTCCTTGTATGTAATGGCTTCGATCTGTCAGCAACTTTTCAACCTGGTGAAAAGATAAATATTATAGATATAACAAAGTAAAATAAGATAGGGATTCTTGAAACAACTAATGGAAACAAAGATAATCCTGGCTAATATGAAGAAAATCACAGAAAACTCAGAATATTATATAAGAGGTCAAAGAAACTCTCAGTGCTTAGAAATTAAAAAACAACGCAACAGTAAAATACGAAACTAATACAAAAGAATTCAACCACTTACTAATCAAAGATCAGCAGAAGGCTACCTAAAGACAACAGATGGATAAAATAATAGAATAGCTTTTACACATATGATCAGAATATTGAAAAAATCTTTATGAAGTTAACAGAGAAGAATATAATAAGGAAGGGCCACCGTTTTGAATGTGGAGGCTCTAACCATATGAAAGCTACCAAAAGCCCGGTTCAGACAGCATCATAGCATAAATGCTTAATACTTTAGAACTGATGATCTACAAACGGCTGGAAAAGACCTTAGACATGTAAAAACATATAATGAAAACTACAAGCTACCATAAAAATTGATAATGAAGTAGACCAATTTCAGCCTATTGAGAGAGTTGTGAGATGGGTATGTGTAATGTCGCCTTGTACAATGAAACTGTTTTCAGAAATATAGAAGACATGAAAGGAAACAATAACAGCTAGGCAGATGACACAGTCTGATTACAGACAATGAAGAGGACCTGCAACATTTAGTAGACCCAAGCAGTCAATAACTAGGGGTGGAACTGAATAGTAAGAAGACACAGATTATAGCCCTTACTGGAAAATAGGTACCTTACACAATGTAACAATTGAATTTAATTTCCGTTGAATCAAAACATCCTTCTTCGTTGACTGCGAAAATGAGAAATAGACTTGGCCTTCGTTTCGTCACTGGTTTTGATACTGTCTGCGTGAGAGAGGTGTATATCTGAAATGAACAACATCAATCAACCAATCAGAGAACAGATAACATCAAATCACAAAGGGTATATCCCTGTAATGGTCTGAGGGACATTTTGAATCAACCAATCAGAGAACAGATAACATCAAATCACAAAGGGTATATCCCTGTAGTGGTCTGAGGGACATTTTGAATCAACCAATCAGAGAACAGATAACATCAAATCACAAAGGGTATATCCCTGTAGTGGTCTGAGGGACATTTTGAATCAACCAATCAGAGAACAGATAACATCAAAATCACATAGGTCATATCTCCTGTAGTGGTCTGAGGGACATTTTGAATTAACCAATCAGAAAACAGATAAGAAAGTAACACAAATGTTCTTTCCGAGATGTAGGTCATGTGACCGGAAGCCCAATTTGGTCATTTATGTCCACGTCTTCCAGAGGTATGTTTCCAACCCGAAGCACCACCTTTGACCTGGTGTAACCCACTTTAAATATGACCAAGACTGTTACACAGACCGATGAAGAGTCATACATCTCTAACACATCGTCAATGTTATATAATTAACCCATATAGACATCACTAACCACCATTAAAATACACCATTGGTTACAATAGTTATATATCGAAAAAGTCGGCTTCTGATGTATTAACTTCTAACACGTGGCACTATTTCACTTTATAAAGAAAACTATTTTAGTAAAGTTTGTTTTAAATGAAACCAGAAGTATTCTAATGTGTGAACTTTGAAAATTAATTGTCTTGTTGCGAAAAGTGTATATAAGAAAATATTCCTGGTTGATCCTGAAATCTAAATGTGTACACACATACCTTACCATTCAGTAGCATGTCCTTTGCAGAATCTCATTCCCATAAAAACCCGCCGAAAATATAGAAAAAAAAAATTCTTGATCACAAACAAGATGTCCATTACAACCAACTGGAGATCATCTACTTTAGATCTTCCAAGACATACACCCTTATTGCTCTCTCCAAACTTTCATGACGTTTCAAGTGACCAAATATACCAATTTTCTTTGCTTGTCTTTAAAAAACCATCTTCAATATTCTTGAAGTAAAGTAAGATATTCTTAGAACCCTCTATTACATTTTATATTCAAGTGCCTTTATGACGTGTTTAGTGTCTCACAGGCGTAAGTTGAATACTCTTAAAAACATAATTGTCTGTAGTTCTATCTGTCTCACTCTATTAAGTTGTCTTTGAAGAGCAATTGATAATCGATTAATTTCTTTCATTGTGTCACTGTTGGTAATCAAGATATTCGAAAGTTTCCACCACCTGGTTGTTATGGGGTTCTTGGCTTTGCCGAAAGCACATTACTTTCCTTCTGGACAGTGACTATTTTAAGCTGTGACCATACTGATGATCTATCGGTCCAGACCAACAACAATATGTTGTTACACTTCATCCACATGCTTCCATGGCTTCACATAACCCTGATTCAGGTACGCCACCCAAAAGTGCTCCATAGAAGAAAGAAGGATATCCTGTAATCGGGACTACCATACACAAGTAAATTTTAGGCCAATCTCTCAGAATATCACACACAATCAGTCATACACACTCTCATTGTGAGTTCTTTATAGGCTGTCTGATCGTTGTGCTAACATTAGAGGTCTTAGAGTGACCAACAACAACAACAACAACAACAACAACAACAACAACAACAACAACAACAACAACAACAACAACAACAACAACAACAACAACAACAACAACAACAACACACATATAGGCGGACACGCAGTCATATATACCAGTATACCCACATAGAGAAACCCGACGACAAATAAGCAGATACACACAGTCAGACATATAGACAGATAAAAAGACATATAGATAGACTCACAGACAGATAGATGGACACACAGTCATAGACACCAGTATAGCCATATAGAGAAATCCACCGACAAATAACCAGATACAGACAACCAGACATACAGACAGATAAAAAGACAGCCAGACATATAGATAGACACACAGACAGATAGATGGACACTCAGTCATAGACACCAGTATATCCACATAGAGACACACAACCACCGACAAATAACCAGATACAGACAACCAGACATACAGACAGATAAAAAGACAGCCAGACATATAGATAGACACACAGACAGATAGATGGACACTCAGTCATAGACACCAGTATAGCCATATAGAGAAACCCACCGACAAATAACCAGATACAGACAACCAGACATACAGACAGATAAAAAGACACGTTTTTAGTCATACGCGCAAACACTGATACAAACCATTAACAGATAAATGAAACAACAAACACACGGCCCGAAGTGTCCCCTCACATTACCTTCTTACTTTTCAATCTTTGTGCTCAGAATATGGTGAATTTTAGATTTATTCTGATGACATCATTCTGATTATCATGTGGTTACACATCTATTCACCCCTCATGTCACTAAGCGGTCATGTTCTACCATTTCACTCGATCACTAGAGTCGTGGATCTGGTCTCGACCATACCCCAGTGACCAAACCATCCAGGTATTTACTTCTCGGTCTGTTCCTCTCGATCTTGCCAGTTGTTACCATGTTTATTTCTCATAAAATACCCAACAAATTTTGTCTACCTTTTATTTCTATAATCTATTTACGATTTTCATTTCGTTTCTTGTAGATTATTTTCTTCCCGTGGTATCTTTTCTCCACCTTTCCATCCGGTGTTTTTCAGCCTGGTCCACACATCGATACAAAAGTATGAAGCACTTCAACCCTTTCTTTTTCTAATTGCTATCTTTTTGGTTAGTTTCATCTTGCTAAAGGCTACATTTCCTGTGATGAATCTTGTAATCTCTTCAAACCATTGCCCCTCAGACCTGTTCCGAGATAATTGTACTTGTTTTCCTATTTACTTGTGGTGTTTTCCTAATAATCTGTGTTTTTTAAATGCTAATCCTAGTTGTTCACGTCTATTAATTGTTGCAGGCTCTGTTCCTTGTCTACAATCAAGACTGTCTATCTATTGATGTCCCGCAATAATCTTTTCATATATTTCTTGTGTACAAGGGGAAAAACATTACACACCCCTTTTAGTTGGCTGATATTTACCTATTTCATTATCAATCCATATGACCGATCTGTTTTCTATGTTTTTTCTTCCACACCAATTTGTAGCTTTTCAAATATATCTAATGTGCCGTACACAGCCTTATCAACGTGATAACATTCACATGTGTGTTAAAAGCCTTGTGTAGATGACGTTTGTGTTATTCTATATTCCTTTGAAAAGGAGTAACAAGTAAAAACGAAAAGAGAGCAAGTGAAAACAGACCTTGCCCCGTGAGCCCGCCTTTCCCTGTGCTCGCGTCGGCTCGTGCCTTGGGGAATTTATATGAGAAACCAGACAGGTCACAAATACTATTTGGAAGATATAAAGATACAGTTTTGAAGGATAGATAATGCAGCAGATCTATAATTGTTGGACATTGTAGTAATATGGAGTGCTCTATCAAGAAAATATTAATAATGGTATCAAAAGAAAGTAAATGTTTTACAGGACATCGCTGTCAACAGCTTTCAGCTGATTTCTAGACAAGATTACGATCAGTAGTTTGCCATTGAGCGACCGGCTCACATCATAAGTATGAACCAGTGCTGATTCTCACAGTGAGCACGTTACTTACGGAGAAAAGTGTAACCGGGGATACCAACAGTGGTGACACCAAATGTGACATAGAAACCTTCTTAACCAAGTGGATAAATTATCTAGGGGTAATTATCAGATGGATGATGTACAAGAGATTAATGTACAGGACAAACAAAATTTTAGAAAATGAAAAAGTAAGAGAGTGGTAAATAGTTTTGGTGTGTGGGAGTGAATGTTGTAACAAAAAAAAAAAATTACAAGCAGCTGGTTTGTAAGGTGAATTTCCTGCCAGAGTACCAACTAGAAAAGAAACAACTTTCTTTAGTCATATAAGAGACGCATGAACATCGTGACAACTGTTATCTCAGTAACATACCAATTAGAAATTATGGTAGTTTTATGTCAACAAAGTCGCTTTCAGAACACCAAAGACAGCGTCATGAAGGCCTACAACACGGAACTTGATGATAGTGTCAGCCAAGTTGGATTCAGAACACCAAAGACAGCTATGTGTTGTGTGGTGCGAAAGAAATAAAGAAAGTGTGGGTTTTGTACAGAGCGAAACGAAAAAAAATATAACCATTCGTTCATTCAAAACCAGGGCGAAATTTTAGATTTATTCTGATGATATCAAAATTAAATCTAATAATCGTGTTAGTAAAACACTTACAAGGCGAGCCTCAGTGTTCGTCTGGGCTGGCGAATAAACACACCGCAGTGTGACCGGTGTTTTGTTAACAAGCGCGGTCATCCGAGAAAGCTTGCCAACCCGTAGCTCCGGACAAAATTCGCAACGGAACGAAATTAGCCACAAATGTGCAACCTGTTGAGGTTATAATATCAATATCTCTTGATATATTTCGTAAAACACCAGCAAAATTGTTTTTTGAAATAAACGACATCATAATCTTTCATTTGACTATAAGTTTTAATACTTTGACCTATCAAAAAGTTATTTTATTACACATTTAAGGCGTCATACGACGCGTCCTTGTTCGATTGTGCATACATAAATAATTTTTTAAAATATATAAGAATGGGTTATTATGCTATATTGCCTTTTAACATACTTAAAACTTGGTATTATTAAATATTACAAGGTTCATTTTTCTGATATTTGAATAACTTTGTCTAAATCTGACTTTCCCCCAAGTAGGTATAGCACAGTTTTACAAATAAATTATGTTACTTTTTATACAACTGAAAACCATACTTTATTGATGTTTAAACATAATAACGGAGTAATTTTTTGTCTAATATGTTTATTAATGTCTGTTCTAGAAATATGTTTTGTCTATCGCTGTAATTCTTATTTTTATCATCTCCGACAGTCACAGTTGCAAGGTTGCTTTTGTATCTTTGCTTTGTAAGATCAGTGTTACCAGAAGTAATAGCTTAGTTGATAACGCACTTGGCTCGTGTTCGGGTGGCAGTGGTTCGATCCTCAAATTGTGAATTTTTTTTTAAAATTTTTTTTAAAATTCTTTCGCACGCTTTAAACCGCTGTTCATCAATATACCGTTGTCTACTATTTTTCTTTTTGGTATCTCTTTCGCTTACGCCCACAGATAAGAAGATAGACACTTTGTAACGCCGAAAAAAGAATACATTATGTTTCATACCGGTAACCGCTCTGGGTCTATCATTATCATGTGTCGCTTCTTCTTTCGTTCGCTTGAAATGTGTCTATGATTGTGATATTGTCTCTTGTATAAATTTAACGTTGTTTGTCGATAAGACTTCTGACTCAAGTTTGTAACGAAAAGACATAACACTACCAGCTTAGTTATTAATTTTAAATAAATTAGATTTTTGTGTAGGGTAGTAATTCTTCAGTCATCGTGTGCCATGTCGGTGGGCGTGACCAAACGTGGTACATTTTACCATGTTGATAAGTTTAATAAAACAGAGTACAACAGACAAATCTGTCAATAATTGAGTTGATTAAATCGTTTCTTACGGGAACCCACACAACTTCCTTGGGGTTGAGTGAAAACCAGATAATTGAGGTTGTAAAAAGTGATACATTTTTTCGGATTGGTGGAGTGTGATATAGAGACCCCGACTGCTTTTACAAGAGTCCTTTGTCGAAATGCCCCCTATTTTTTAAGAACACAGAAGTGTCGAGGGGCGATATTGGCGTATTTATGAAGTATTTATGAGTACCTCACGACGGACATTGATTGGTAGTTATTTCGGGAAGAAAATATTATTAGCCACCCCTCTTTTAAAGTGGTATCTAGCCCATGGGTTGGTGGTTACACCAGACAATAGAGTATCGACCGGTTAGTTGTTTTAAACAAGTTGGGGAAACAGTGTCTAATGCCCGTCGCCAAGGGGATAAAAAGCCAGCTGAGAGTGTTACGGCAGAAACAATGAAATTGTTAGGTAATGCCGCTATATGTTTTCTACTGTTTGGTGTCTATATGTTCTATTAAAGTGGTCATATGTATGAAATGTCTATATAAAAGACTCAATGTCACATTTGTTACGACCAATAAAAATGAATGTACTTTGTCAATGAAAAATGTTTTGTTGACTACACATTATTGAAAATTTGATGAAAAATAAAAAGTTATGAAAACGAACTCTTTGGTTTTTTAGTGGTATGAATGATTTTTCTTGTTGACCACTCCAAGAAGTTTCTTCATGTTGATTGTGTGGTACACACATTTTTTACTATACAACCCAAAATATAAGAGATATATTACCCCTACATACCACCCCTTACCCACCCAACTATATGACCGAGGGGGAGTGAAAATCAGCCGAGGTCAAGGTCAATTGCCGGAGGCTCCGGCAAATACTAACCGATTTGCGCCTCTCCTACTACTCACATGTAGCACAACTCATATAAATGCTCTATCTAAACCAACAAGCAGTGGTTAGAATAGATGGCGAGACATCAGATTGGCTTGACATCAAGCAAGAAGTCCGTCAGGGTTGTGTGCTGTCCTCCTATTTCTTTAACCTGTATGCCGAAAATATAATCGGAATCGTCATATATGATACAAACATATCATATATGATGCCCTAAAAATAGGTGGTCATGACATACCAGAGATTCAATTTTCTAATGATACAGTATTGCTATGCACAACACAGAATGGTATAGGAAACTTAATAACCTCAACCCAACTGAATAGTGAAAATCACAACTTATATCCTAACATAGCAAAAACAAAGATAATGCATACATATAAAACTATTATGCAGAAAGAAATATATGTTCATGGGAAAAATTGGAAGTGGTGGAAAATTTCGAATATCTTGGGTTATTGATTACCAACAATGGTGACGCAAATAAAGAAGTAAAAAGACAAATATCTTTTACTCTTCAAAGACTAAAACAACTGAATAAATTGTGGAGAGGGACAGATAGAACTACAAAAATAAGATTTTTAAGAGCATGCATCTTTCCCATTGCAACATATGCTTGTGAGACCTGGACACTTACTAAACAAGCCGAAGAGCGCATAAATGCCTTTGCTTGCTGCTTGCTTGAGTTCGCTGGCTGTGAACTCCAGTGTGAAGTCCTGTATGTCAAATGAAGACATCCTGTATCTGTGTGATGTCATACGGGACTGAGGTTTGCGTGATATCTGTTGTCCCATGTCTGGCCTATTGGTGTGCAGACTGGTGGTTCCTCGCCGTACAGGCAGATACTCTCCGACTTCGGAAGAATCAGAGATCCTACTGCGTTAGCCAGGACCCCGAAATGACCTGTTGCCCAGGACGAACGTCTAGGACGTGTCAGCAGGTCTTGGCCAGTATAGAACCTGGCCCTGGTGCCTTGGAAACACCTCTGCGTCCCATTGTTTTTAAAAACATTTTTTTTGTTGCATATCCTTTACAGGAGCCGGCTCCATGGCCGAGGGGTTAGCAGCTTTCTCCGCTAACCCCGAATACTCTCGTCACGTGACGCGACAAGAATTAGCAGTGGTTCGAATCGCAAAAGTGACTTATGAGAGTATGGAGCCGGTCGCTCAGAAAGTCGTGGCGTGCTGATGAGCGTAATGTAGCCTAGGAATCAACATACAGCTGAAAGATTGCTGGTGTTGACCGCAATATCCTGAAACAGGAAGGAAAAGCGAAAAAAAAAAAAATCCTTTACAGGACATCGCTGTCAATATCAGCATCTTTCAGTTGATTGTTGATTTCTTGGCAAGATTACGCTCAGTAGTTTGCCATTGCTTTCTGAGCGACCGGCTCCAAACTCTCATATGTCACTGGCGCGACTCGAACCGCTTTCAATTCTCGTGCACTCACGTCATCCACGAGAGTATTCGGGATTACGGAGAAAGCTGCTAACTCCTCGACCGGGGAGACCGGCCGTCCCATATAAATGATTATAAATGTTATAGACGAGTTCTAAGAATATCTAGGATAAAGAAAAGAACAAATGCATCCATACTTTAAGAGTTGAATATTGAAAAAGGTTGGCTATTAAAAACGATAAAACAAAGAAAATTGAAATATAGTGGTTACTTGAAACGTCACGAAAGTTTGGAGAGAACAATAATGGAAGGGTATATGCCCGGGAAGAGAGGAAGAAGAAGGCCAAAGAGAAGATGGGTGTAGGATGTGGCAGATGATCTCCATATGGGTGTATCGGACACGGAGCATCTTACTTATGACCGAGTAGTTTTCCGGAAGGTTGTTATGGAAGCGAGGTTCTGCAAGGACATGCTACTGAATGAATGAATGAATGTTGTTCTCTAAGGATACATACATCGTCAGTAAGACTGAGTCGTAACTCTCAAGTACGATGACATTCTGGTTACCTAAACTCTGTAAAGAGCTTCCATTTATTGACCTGAAGCTGGCCTAGAGATCCCCCCGCTTTAGTACCAAAGTAGCGTACAGAACCGTTTCTACGAGTGCTGTTATACACAACCTCTCTTTCTCTCACAAAGCTCAGATATCAACGAGCTGTGCAAGACCGACACTGGAACTTTACACATGTAAAGAGGCAAATGACGATGTACCATATTATGATTCTGGACAGAATTTTCGAATCTGGGTATATTTACTCTGCGAGAACTACAGTTTAAAAGATAAGCGCACATTTAACATGAAAGAAAACAGAAGGTACTAGCTGGAAGTGTTATTTTCCCATTGGGTCGATGCTATACGACCACTATACGTATTTGATCCTGTAAACGCTGCCAAACTGCCATCTACTGCCTACAATGTCTTGCGGTGTAGGAAAAAGAGGGGAAGGGGAGGGTGGGGGGGGGGGGGGCTTGGGCTTGAGGTACTAAAGCCGCCTGGCTAGTGCAGTCGCCACGAACATTGCAGGTTAGGGTTTTCTTTTTGTCCCAGACAGAAAAAATCCACACCTTACCGATACCCTGTCTCCCGAAGAAGAACCCGGTATTCTTAGCCACTCGGCCAGCCACTCCTCACATAAACGCTTTGATCCTAAATAAGATCAGTCGTGACTGAGCTTAAAAACGTTAGCTGCACGTTCTTCACAGACATCGCAATCAACCTCTGCATTTGTTAGCTGTTTGTGAATTTCTAGACAATTGTACATTCAGTAGTTTAGTATTGCTTTCTGAATCACCGATGCTCAAACAATTGTTAAAAGTCAACGCAAGATATGCTTTCAAATTCCCTTAGGCTGATTTCGATCCGGATTTGCGCGATTGTAAAACGCGTTCGCTATTCATTTACCACAGACACCGGTTCTCTGCCAGTACTTCAGTGTACAAGGTTAGAATGCATTCAAAATGAAGGAATACGCATAGTACCTCTTCGTCGTGTGATTTTCCCATTAGGGTGATGCTGTACATAATTAGTCCTATACACGTTAAGTCCCTACAGAGCTTCGCCCTAGGGAAATTTTACATTCTACAAAATAGGCTATATTATACGCTTCTATATTGTCATGTAAATGAATGATTTACAAGAAGCTAGATTGAAAGGAAGGCTGTCTGATTCTAATTTACGGATTGTAAAGATTGTATTTTGTTCAGACATAGACACAATACATGGACAGACAAACAAGCATAATGAAGATATCTTGAAAGACGTTAGGTGAAAGAGAACTAGTTACTTGCGTAACACAAAAACCTACGTTTTTTGGGCACGTCGTGAATAGGGGAATGCAGGGCACAACGTAACATCGGGAAAATTAGACTGTCTAGAGAGGCAGGGGGAGAGAAAGAAAGAATGTGCTAGACAGTCTGGCGTCATGGTATGGAGGAACAAATGAATAAGTAATGACTGAAAAGAAGAAGAAGAAGAAGAAGAAGAAGAAGAAGAAGAAGAAGAAGAAGAAGAAGAAGAAGAAGAAGAAGAAGAAGAAGAAGAAGAAGAAGAAGAAGAAGAAGTGATTGTATTCAACTCTGGCTGTATACGTTGTAGGTTCAGAATGAGTGCTTGTTGCACAAATAGTTAAAGTATGCGGATGCTTCTACCTAAAGGAATTTCAAAGACTAATAGTTTCCTAAGTTGGCGAGTTCTCACGAAGGCTGAGTATTATAGTTTTATAAGCATTGCCACTCTGAAAGGGGCGTGCCTCTATCAGGGTGAGGCTGGTCTGGAGATATTACCACCTTCACGGGGACAGTGTTGCCGGACACCCCTTCCCATCTCCCAAGTCAGAACCAACGAGGTGTGCAAGACCGGTACAGGAACTTGCCATCAAGGGAGAGGTATGTCAGGATGTTGCTGTGTCAGGGTTGAGGACGTGGCATCGGGCTGGCGGAGACTAGATCTGTGGTGGATAATGTTTCCTTCACGGGAATGAGGTCATTCATTGTCAACAGATTCCCAACCAGTCCCTAGAGATAGAGATAGAGAGAGAGAGGTTAAGTGAGAGAGAGAGAGAGAGAGAGAGAGAGAGAGAGATATATAGAGAGAGAGAGAGATAGAGAGAGATAGAGAGAGAGATAGGGACAGAGAGAGAGAGAGAGAGAGAGAGAGAGAGAGAGAGATAGAGATAGAGAGAGAGAGAGAGAGAGAGAGAGAGAGAGAGAGAGAGAGAGAGAGAGAGAGAGAGATAGATCACTGATTATACCACCTGGACATTCAAGGGTTGGCGGTCATCACAAAGCTGCCATGGTTTTACAGAAGGCCCCATTAGTTTGGATACAAAGCACGGGCCAGCACCAGATACTAATCCATAATAAGAACTTGACCCTTGAATGATGACACGGTTAATTCTGCTTGAAATAATTATAGCGGATGATACAAAAATCGCTTATGGGTCATTTTATACTTCTTGAAGAGTACTGAGTTTATGGTTAGTTAGTTGCATATCCTTAACAGGACGTAGCAGTCAACCCCAGCATGTATTGACTATTCGTGATTTCTAGGCAAATTTACGTTCAGTAGTTTGCCGTTGCTTTCTGAACGACCGGCACCCATGCCATTTCATAAAAACCAATGTATGGCTGTCTGCTGCCAAGCCGCCTACAGCTGTGTCTCGAACGCGGGTATGCGGGATAACGAACTGCGTCAGTAGAACCTTCGTCACGGATCCGGCTGAGTATATGATGCTAATCCCATACTTTAGAGGCCAACCGGAACTCAAATAGTTATGTGGTCATTACCGCAATGACCGCCTTTGCTTACCAGAAAATTCCCGGTACCCTTATTAGGCTAGATGTACCTAGGAGCGTAGTACAATTAAAAGAAAAATCCCCGCGTCTATGGGAAGTTGAATACATGAGCACTTGGCCAGCAGAGTTTGTGTACATGTGACCACTGAGACTTGCGGCTAGAAAGCTTTCGTCAGCACAGACACAGAGAAGAAATGACACTGATACATGCGCATACAACTATTGCAAAGTCACTTAGTTAGTTAGTTAGTTAGTTAGTTAGTTAGTTAGTTTGTTAGTTAGTTGTGTCAGAGCCTAGCAGCAACATCGTTACGGCGCCCGGCGGACAAGAGTTGTCGGCTGGCAAGTTTCTTACCTGACACGCGACCAGCGCTGACGACAGACGACGCAAAGCCACGTGACCCCACCTGAGGCAGTGGGCAGTGTGTGTGTTAATCTCAGACCACGCTGCGACTGGACATCTGAACGGACGTGTGTGTCGAGAGCAAGGCGTTGTGTGAATCTCCGTGGTTGTGAGCTGAACGACTGATATTGTGAGCGTCAGACCTATGAGCTGTATTGTGGTAGTGAGTTGTTATATGTTGTACATTGCTGTAACTATTGTTATGTATTTAATGTGGTAATAAATCCATAGAACTTGTGTTGCTGTGTCTTACGTCGAATCACGTTTGTACTTGTACTGTCTCACATGTGTTAGCCAACGAGCCTAATATAAGATCCTGACATGTGTGGACGTGGGTTGCTCGTCATTATTTAAGAACCTAATATATTTAGACGTGTGTTGTTCGTCTTTGTGATTTAAAACTATAATTCTTGTACTTGTAAAATTTGTCAAGGTTATAGTGATGTACATGTGATCGGAAAAGTCTCAGTGTGATCCATTACTACATTGTCTAAATATGTTTAGAATCATTAGTAAATGTACAGTACATATTGTTTGATCCTGTAAACGTGTTAAACATTTGTCAATTGTGAAACTTGTTATCGTTTGACCTTGTCAACCTTGTGATTTTGCCGCCATTTTGACCTTGTCGCCATCTTGTAAACTTGATGTCTTTGTCCTTACTGAATGTCATCTTGATGTAAGTGATGTGTCATCAATGTTATTGAGTGTTCAAATACAGATAGATTGTTTTTGTGTATTGAGTTTGTGGAACGCGAAGAGTTTTGGAAAGAGTGTAACTTCTGTTGAAAGAAACACTGTTGACGACAAATTTACGACATACAATTATACTCGACGCCATCCAAACCAAATCAACACTTAGTGACTTACAGGCACACACCAACAAACACACGCTAACTTATTTCTCTCCAAAACAAAGCAGGTTTTTGCGTACCATCCATAACCCTGCCGTAGAGGTCATTAGTGGTTCTGAAGTACGACCTTACAGTTTTTCTAGCCCGATTGCCCAACCATTCGTCATCATATCCAAGGGCACTTGAGTATATTTTTCTTTACTTTAACTTTACGTATGCATTAGTGGGCACGCATCGTATAGTCAAATCAAGTGTAAGTTGTTTTTCTACTAACCAATTATAATATATTTTGTGTGGTTGATTGTCATCGACATATTTTCTCCATCATGTCGTCATTGTTTGATTTCATCGATATGGGTTTGAAATTAAAGTTACAAGGTGATGAATTGACAAAATGGAGTGAGAACAAATACGCTGAATATCTCCTGGTACAAGAGAAAAACAATGAACGCGATGAAAGAGCAGCAGAGAGAGCTCTAAAACAAGCAGAAATGGCTGCAAAACAATCTGAGGCAGAAACAGCCTTGAAACAGGCAGAGATTGAAAAGGCTGCCAAACAAGCTGAGATAGACGGTGAACTTAAGAAAGCAGAAATAGCAGCTCAAAGTAAGAGAGAAGAACTTGAATTACAGTTAAAAATGAAACAACTGGACACTGAGACTGCAATGAATAAAGAGTCAAAGAAATCTGAAAGACTGGAAAAAGAAAACCAGTATAAAAAGTACCAAGGTATCGTTCGTAACTATACCTCGGGTGACTGCATAGCAGCCTTTACCCAAAATTTTGAGACTTTAATGGAACATTACCAAGTTCCACTTTCGGAATGGAATATTTTATATATGAGAAGTCTTTCTGGGGAACCTTTGAAAGTCATTGAAACCATCCCCAAAGACCTCAGAAAAGAGTACCATTACATTAAATCTAAAATAATGGCACATTTCATGCTAGATGAAGCAGGGTACAGAGAACAATTCAGTAAACTGAGTCCAAAATCAACTCAAACGTTCTCTGACTACCTCTGTTTAGTCCGAGACATTTTCAGCAAATGGACTTCATCAGCCAAAATTAACAAAAATTATGATAAATTAGAAGATCTCATTATTCGAGATAAGGTTATTTCTTCTATCCCAACATCTTTTTCTAAGTTCTTGCAAGAGAATGAATGCACATGTGTGGAAGAAATGGAAAGACGTGGGTCGGCCTATTATACGGCAAATAAACAGTGTTTTGCCACTGAAGCTACTGACAGTAACTGGGTAGCAGCTGCCAACTATGAGAAAAACTATAGTAGGCAAAAACCAAACAGGCCTACCTCTGAAAAGTTTAGACATTGTGTTCATTGTAAAATGTCTCATTATTTGAACGATATGTGCGATAAAAACCCAGGGTACCAAACATACTTGCAAAATATGGTAAACAGACAAGACAGAGAACGTAAATCGTTCAAAAGCTTACGAAAATGTTTTCTCTGCAAGGCATACGGTCACCATCGCATGGATTGTAAAGGCAGGCATATGACCAACAAAGCCAATGCCGCCTTGTTCGATAGTTCAGCGTCAGAAGACGAAAATACAGAAAAACATCCTGTACATGCAGCACAGGCTTGTGACGTATTTAGTTCCAACACATGCACTGTCTGTAATACCTTCTTTGAAAATGGTATCTTAACATGCGGGCACGCCATCCCTATTGCTAATGAGGAAGGTAACTTAGTAATAGACTCAAAAGGCAAGTTAGACATCTATCACGGGTACGTTAATGGCAAGTCTGCTACAGTACTTCGCGACACCGGGAGTACACTTATTGGCCTGAAAACAACATTCATAACACCTACAGACTACACTGGTAGACACATCACATGTAGAACATTTTCAGGCAATATTGAAAAATATCCATTAGCTTGGGCATACATCGAAACACCATTCCTCACCGGAAAAGTAAAAGTCGCAGCACTTACAAACCCAGTGTGCGATATAATCATCGGGAATTTACCTGAAGTGAATGACAAACATCATAACCATGACATAACATCACTATGTATTAATGATAACACATCACCACCAAATGTCATTGAAAATGTCATATCACCAGTTGAATGTATGTTAGCTAATGCAGCACTAAGTTCTCATCACATCATTGACGATATCATTCCATCATCATCTGATGTCATTGAGTGTGTGAACGCAGTAACAAGAGCTACTGCTAGAGTGCAAGATGATAGTAACCAAACTGAGGCTATTCAAATGCTTAGCCCAGAAGTACCACCTAGTGACTCGATGAAGGAAACATTCATAACAGCTCAAAAAGCTGATCCTTCACTGTCAAAGTATTTTGACCTGATCGGCAAAAAGCCAAGAGTAACGAAAAATGCTAAATGGCATTTTGCTTTATACAACGATATACTCACCAGGTACTACACCAAAGGTGACGTTACAACAAAGCAAACTGTGTTACCAACCACTTATCGCAAGCAAGCTTTACATCTTGCTCACGATATACCTTTTGCAGGTCATATGGCATATGTTAAAACCAGGTCAAGACTATTGACACAGTTTCATTGGCCAAAATTCTGTAATGACATAAAAACATATTGCAGAAGTTGTGATACATGCCAGAAACTTGTAAAGAAAGGTAAACACCCACAGGCAAAGTTACAAGTCACTGACTTAGCCAGTCGACCTTTTGAAAAATTATCAGTTGACATTGTGGGCCCTCTTAGTCATACAACTACTAGAGGGAATAAATATATACTAACAATTATTGATCAATGTAGTCGCTGGCCAGAAGCGATTCCGTTAAAGAACATTACTGCCAACGATATCATGGAAGTGTTCTTCCATATTTTCTCCAGAATTGGGTTTCCAGATACTATCCAGTCTGATAGAGGCACTCAATTTATCGCCGCATCCACTCAAGCTTTCACTAAAATGTTAGGAGTGAAGCAAGTCTTCAATAGCCCCTATCATCCTCACTCGAGCGGGATAATAGAAAAGCTTAATGGGGATCTGAAGCACATGCTAGCCTAAAGTAACTCAAGATCACCCCAATAACTGGGATCTATACTTACCAGCTGTCCTTTTTGCCTTATCGCGAGGTACCACATTCTAGTACCGGTTTCTCTCCTTTTGAACTCATCTATGGTGCCAAACCACGCGGCCCATTAACAATTTATCACCAAATGTTAACTGAGTCCACTCCAGTATTGAAACCCATATCATCATTTCTGTATGTAACATCATTGCGTGAAAGGATAATGAAATCATGTGAAATTGCTAAAAGTGCACTAAAACTATCTGGTGCTACTTACAGACAATACGCAGACAAAGGTAACAGGACTATAACATTGACAGCTGGACAGGACGTACTACTACTACTACCTAGTGACAGACAGCTACTGACAGATTCTTGGCAGGGACCTTTTAAAGTGACAAGACAAATCTCTCCTGTTGACTACGAAATCCTGATAAAAGACAAACACAAAATATTTCACATCAATATGCTAAGACCATACTTCAACAGAGACAACGAACAAGACGATACGACAGCTTGCACCGTGATAATAGATCACGAAGATGACGATTCTAGCGACGAGATTCCAACACCTACATTAGACACGACAAACTGCTTGAAGGAGATCAAGATCAATCCAAACCTAAGTCAAGCAGAGACAAACAGTTGCAAACAGTTGATACAAGAGTACAACACCATCTTTTCAGACAACCCAGGACAAACAGAGTTAGTACAGCATCACATCACACTCACATCAAACACACCCATAAGATGCAGACCATACACCATACCATTACATTACAAGGAACAACTACATCAGGAAATCATCAGCTTAGAAAAAAACAACATCATCAGACGATCCCTATCAGACTTCTCTTCACCCATGGTCATTGTACGGAAAAAGGACAACACAATACGACTTTGCATAGATTACAGAAAACTGAACAAAATAACTGTTTTAGATCTTGAACCAATGGCAAATACAGGACGATCTTCTGACAGAACTGACTGACGCTAAGTTCTTCACGACCCTTGACATGGCTAAAGGTTACTGGCAGATTGCTGTACATGAAGACAGCAGACATCTAACAGCTTTCGCCACGCCTTGGGGACTGTACGAATGGTGCAAACTTCCATTTGGGCTAGTCAATGCCCCAGCCACATTTGTACGCATGACACGACTCCTCCTATCTGACATTCCTAATATAGTTTCCTATATTGACGACATCTGTGTCCATACAGAGACAATGACGGAACATATAAAGATACTGGAACAGACACTAGAACGTATCAGACAGCACGGACTGACAGTGAAGCCTTCAAAGGTGAGCATGGCTTACCAAGAGATATCATTTTTGGGGTACAGAATATCCAATGGCTTTGTCATGACAGACAACAAAATTGTCTCGAAAATTCTAAAACTGTCACTTCCAACAAATAAGAAACAAGTCCGCAGTTTGCTGGGACTTATTAATTATTACCGGAACTTTATTCCTGATTTTTCAGAACTGACTGAGGTTTTTTCTAACTTACTAACCAAAAATAAACCCGAAAAAGTTGTAAACGATGAATGCCTACGAAATGCATTTGATAAAGTTTTGGCACACTTTTCTGATAAGAATACACCTAATCTCATCCTTAAATTGCCCAACATTCGTTTACCTTTCAGATTGAGAACAGATGCTAGCTCCATTGCGATCGGTGCAGTCCTTTTGCAGGAATACAACGACATCTTGCATCCCGTCTGTTTTCTATCAAGAAAACTAAGACCCCGAGAGCGGGCCTGGTCCATTCCGCAATTGGAGGCATTGGCCTTAGTAGAAAGTGTAACAAAGCTGTCCAAATATCTTCTAGGACGTCACTTTATCATCGAAACTGACAACAGTCCATTAAGGTATATCAATTCTGCAGTACCATCAAATAACATGATTGCTCGCTGGTCCTTAAAGCTTCAGAATTTCAGTTTTGAAGTTCGCCATATTCCCGGCAGAATGAATACAATCGCCGACCTTTTGTCCCGTTGTCCGACAGACCCAGTAAGCAATGTCTGAGTGCACTGTTTAATATTACACTCAGCCCAACACAGCCACCAATGTGTGAATTTTTCCAGTCACCTACTGTGTAAGGTCTATAAGTAAAGTTGTGATACGGTTTAGATACCGACATGTATAATATACTTATTTTAATCAAGTCATGTAATGAGTGTAGTATAATTGTGTAGTGTGTGTTAGAATGAGAACAATATTAATTGTAAATAGACACCAACAACAGTGTCACAGACGCTTAACCAACTATCAGAAGCGAACTTTACTATTGTGACATTTGTGGGTGATTTTTGTTCACCGTGACATTTTAACATGTGCAAATGTAGACCGAACATTGACTCCTACATCACCTCTACAGCGAATGTGATCCAAATTGTTCGACGTGTGAACACATCGGAAATAAGAACATTCCATCATAATCCGTTGTCATACTATAACATCAAACACCAACTGTGAGAACATTTACTATCCGTTCCGAAATAAAACCGGATCATTTGTATTCAGAAAATGTAACATCAACCAAATTTTTCGTTTCGTGTGCATTTCCGGTGTAGTTTAAAAAGTATAACTTAATTAGCAGACTATGTACAAATTTCCAAAAATTTATGACACTTGTAAAATCCTTTCGAATCTATAAAATATAATATACCAATTGGGTACTTATTTATTTTGATTAGTGTAATCTTAGAATCATATCTTGATTAATGTATTCATATTATCGACTTTTTCTCGTTAATATGAAGAAACGTCAAGCAATGACGCTAAGAAATTAAATAAGTATTGTAATGTATGAAATTTCTTAAATGTCAAAAATTACTTCCCTTGCATTTGTGAATTACATCAAGGGCCATAATTTAAAATATATTCATTAATGTATATTGTATAAATAGACATTTTGTTGCTCAAATGATTGGCACAGCAGGTAGGCGTCCACCAAGCATGTCATAGTGCTGCCAACATTGCAAACCAACATAAGAGCTCCTGACCAAATGAGGGCAGAGTTTAAGTGTTTAATACGACTAATACAAAGCCGTATTTCAGTCTGGCCTAGATGGTTGTTGCATAACAATCATATTATTACGTTTTTTTCAAAATGGCTGCGAGGTAGATGCGTGAAGCTGGAACTACTGATCTGACTGGGTATTATTGCAATGAAGGTAACCAGGCATCAGGGGGATGAAACCTGAATTGTGTTAAAAATTGTACTTCATTTGTCATTTCAATGCAACTTACATTTTTTTTGTATATATTTCTATGCCTTATATGTATTTTCATGCATACCACTGGGAAAAGAGTAGTCTCTGACATGAAATTAACACTACCCCAGTATATACATACATCATGAATGAAAGATGGCATCTTTCATTGAAGTACCCGGGGAGAATGTCAGAGCCTAGCAGCAACATCGTTACGGCGCCCGGCGGACAAGAGTTGTCGGCTGGCAAGTTTCTTACCTGACACGCGACCAGCGCTGACGACAGACGACGCAAAGCCACGTGACCCCACCTGAGGCAGTGGGCAGTGTGTGTGTTAATCTCAGACCACGCTGCGACTGGACATCTGAACGGACGTGTGTGTCGAGAGCAAGGCGTTGTGTGAATCTCCGTGGTTGTGAGCTGAACGACTGATATTGTGAGCGTCAGACCTATGAGCTGTATTGTGGTAGTGAGTTGTTATATGTTGTACATTGCTGTAACTATTGTTATGTATTTAATGTGGTAATAAATCCATAGAACTTGTGTTGCTGTGTCTTACGTCGAATCACGTTGTACTTGTACTGTCTCACATGTGTTAGCCAACGAGCCGAATATAAGATCCTGACAGTTGGTTAGTTAGTTAGTTAGTTAGTTGGTTGGTTGGTTGGTTAGTTGGTTAGTTGGTTGGTTGGTTGGTTGGTTAGTTAGGTAGTTAATTAGTTAGTTAGTTAGTTAGTTAATTAGTTAGTTAGTTAGTTAGTTTAGTTAGTTAGTTAGTTAGTTAATTAGTTAGATAGTTAGTTAGTTAATTAGTTAGTTAGTTAGTTAATTAGTTAGTTAGTTAGTTAGTTTAGTTAGTTAGTTAGTTAGTTAGTTAGTTAATTAGTTAGTTAGTTAGTTAATTAGTTAGTTAGTTAGTTATTTAATTAGTTAGTTAGTTAGTTAGTTTAGTTAGTTAGTTAGTTAGTTAGTTAATTAGTTAGATAGTTAGTTAGTTAATTAGTTAGTTAGTTAGTTAATTAGTTAGTTAGTTAGTTAGTTAGTTAGTTAGTTAGTTAATTAATTAGTTAGTTAGTTAGTTAGTTAATTAGTTAGTTAGTCGAGGTCCCAACTTCACGGCAACGGGTCGTCCCCATTATGCTCCATTCCTGTGCCAGCGAATATCACACAAAATGCTCCCACTGTCCAATGTGAAAAGTGGAATAGACAGGAGTCTCGGCAAGCCAACATCCCGCACAGGTATACTGTGCATAATGCCGCCGTCAGAATGCCAACACAAAATTCATCTACGAATACCACAGTTCATCGTCGATGGACTCGGCAGACACCAGAAAGACCTCATTGACCCGGGTTTTCTCACATGGCTCGGTCTCTTACCGCACTTAGTTGAGTTCATGTAGACGTGTAAATCATAGAGCGCACAAATCATTGTGCCACTCGAGCTTCATAGGTCAGCCACAGGAAGTGACGTAACGGATCATGTAGGCTAAGGTGAAATTGTGTGGGGGTGGGTGAAGATCAATCCTCATAGGGAAGATGCGAGTGGGATGGGCAGAGAGCAAAGTAAGAAGCGAGTACCCATGGAAACGTAGGAATTACAGACGGCTGGGGAAGGGGACGTGAGATTTAAAACTTTGGTTAAATGAATCTGTCTTAGACATTGCGGTTGACGCGAAAGTGACCGCAATTGAAAAAGCGAAACGGAAGTCAGCATGGCTGAATAGATACGAGCGTTTGCTTTTAAACTTCCGCTGTGTTGATGGCACGGTAGCGGATTTAACACCTACACGAGTCAGTTGGACTAAAATGTTGACTTCTCGTCCTTGTTGTCTCGTCCTGACTGGACGGAACATAAATTACAAGTACCTCAGAAGTTGGAGTGGGTTCGCCTGACAGCGAGAAACACTGATAATAGGAAAAGCTAATCCATACGCAAAAATCAGTCTAGTGCACTAAAAATAGTAGCACTTTTATGGACCACGCTAGAGTTCAAGCCAACGAATACAAAAAAAAATAAAAAAATAAGGAATTCCAGAAGTTAGAAAAAATCCCCCGATGTCGCCCTGCTACTGAGTGAGTGCGTGGAGCGACACTTATAACCTATAACCTTCTGTGATTTAATGGGATGATCTCATGTTGTAGGCCTGAATGCACGGAAGAATAGGTTGCCAGTCTTTTCCTCACTTTAGCAGACGACGAACACCCACCCGACCGCGCTCATGAAATTGTCAGTATAAACCTCTTTCGATTGCACTAACGCACTCGCTTCCGGCCGTAGACTATTCCAATATATTTTTTCTTCCGCGTATATTCAACCACAACCACAACTACGCGTCTACCACACAAGACGATAGAAAGAGGTAAATTTAATTAACTCGAGAAGTAAACTAACGATTATCATCGAGAAATTGGTGTGACGTTCTACATAAAAATGGAAAGAAATACAACAAGAAAAATTGCGAGGTCACAAGAAATGTAATTTTCCATTCTTCGTATGACGGATTTCGGAAACAGACCATTAAATTCCCCTACATCTTGTATCTGGCCTCGGGGTTTTCAACTCTACCCGCTCTCCCCACCCCCATCAAGATGGCTAATGTGGCTGGTTGCATGTTTTCCGCTTAATGTAAAAATATTCTGCTCTCATTTCGCTTCTAGGTTCCACTATGTGGAGCGGGGATGTAGGATTGGGGATTTTGTAGTGGGGATAGCTAAGTGGTTTTAGGATACTGCGAGACAGATTTCAGTGTATCAGACATAAATACTGGCAGACATACGAAGGTTGCAGAAAATACGACAGAGTTGCACAGGGCGTGACGTATAATTGAATGGATTCGTCGATGGATAGATATACAGACAGGCAGGCGGATGTATATAGACTGGCAGACATATCAACAAGCAGATAGAAAGACAGAGAAACAGATGAGCGGGCGGACGGACGGACGGATGGATGGATGGATAGATAGGCAGAGAGACATGACAGACAAAGAGAGAGACAAAGACAGACAGACAGACAGACAGACAGACAGACAGACAGACAGGCAGGCAGGCAGGCAGGCAGGCAGGCAGATAGATAGATAGATAGATAGATAGATAGATAGATAGATAGATAGATAGATAGATGGATAGACAGATAGATAGATAATTAGGAAGGCAGGTAGGCCGACAGACACGCATGTAGACAGACAGGTAAATACGTGGGCGGGTAGAAGGACAGTCTCCCTTGTGTGATTTTAAAGAAATAGTAATGACACATTTTTATAGACCTTGCCAAGTTTTGGGTATATGGTGCTAGACCGATAGTTTATAAACCAATATTCACTGGAAGAGTGATGCCGTCATTATCACGACAGCTGCGTTTACCTGCCAAATAAATTTCATGGTATCCATTTTTTGGCAGTACACCTTCGGTCTTTACTTGCCAAGGTATTTCCGTGCGCCATATAGGTTCCGTCGCCCTGCTACTGAGTGAGTGCGTGGAGCGACACTGTGAGCTGTGAGTTTTGTGTTGAATGCTTTTATATCTGTCCGCGGTTGTTTGTAGCGTGAACTGCATGTTCGGAACGATAAAGACCGGCTGTTGCTGGATTGACTGGTTTGCCTTTTCGGCTCACGAGTGCATTTTTCAGGTGACTCCAGGGAGTCGCCGCTGGAGCTACGGAGTTCGTGCTTTGGGCGGCGCTTTCGGCGGGTCGTCCTGCAGAAAGAGACCGAGCCATATGGGATAAAACCGGGGTCAATGAAGTCTTTCTGGTGACTGCCGTTTCCATCGACGATGAACTGTATTTTTCATGGAGGATTTTTGTGTTGGAATTCTGGCGGCGGCATTATGCACAGTGTACCTGTGCGGGCTGTTGGCTTGCCGATACTCCTGTCTATTCCTTTGTTCACATTGGGCAGTGAGGAGCATTTTGTGTGATATTCACTGGCACAGGAACGGAGCAATATGGGGACGACCCGTTGCCGTGAAGATGGAACCACGACTGACTAACTAACAAACTTTCTGGGTGCCAATGTTAGGTCAGTGTGAAAGATCCGCCCCGATACGAGTTTAAACCCAGATCAACGGGCCGACAGGCGAGGGTCAGCCACCCACTACCCTACCATGCTTCATAAAATGTTACATGTTCTTTACATGTTGTCGCAGTCAGTTCCAGCATTTTGTGGCTGTGTGTGTGATTTACTAGACAATTGTACATTCAGTAGTTTGGCAATGTTTTTTTTTTGAACGAACGACGCTTCCATATCGCCTGCAGCTAATTTCGGTATGCATCATTGCGAAATACTTTCGCTACTGCTTAGCAACAGACACCGGCTTGAAAGAGAGTGCTTTTATCAAAATGAGTATAAATAACACAAAAGTGGACAACAGAAATAGCAAATACCTCATCCGTGACAAGAATATTTAAACCTCAGTATGCATTAGTTCGCCTGCGTGCCCGCGCATATGTATATCTCTCTTTGGGAGTGATTTCGGTTTTTACAAAAGGTATACTGTTCATATTGTTCCCGCGTGACAAAACATTATCCATCATTTCATAGCACATAAGTACTTCTGATATTTCTTAACAGAAGGACCTGGTCAAGCGAACACGACTGCTTAATTACGATCCTCACGGAACCGTAGACTTTGCCAGCAGCCAAAAAGACCACTTCGACCGGAGACATCTTAATAGGCTTGTTAATAGCCAAGGCTTCTCCGCGTCTGTTCTGTTGACATCCCCGTTTGCCTGGTACATATTTCTTGTACTTATTAACGAAAATGAAGCGCGTGCTATTAGAGTTGTGCCCAGGTTTAATCCCTAGAAGAGGCAGAAGTAATTCCCCCCCCCCCCCCACATTCTTCACACAGTACGGTTCCTGAGTCGGCGCAACCGCATAGAAATATGATTAAAAATGTATTAATTAAAGGACCTCTTTAAACGCCTTAATGTTCACAAGCCGTCCTACGTGGCTAAGGGCTTGCGAACGCGATTTGTGAGCCCGCTTACCTGCTTTCGAAACACAACTGCGACCGATTTAGCAGCAGACCGCTTCACGCTGGGTCTTAACATGTTGGAATGGGAACCGGTCGTTCAGAAATCAATGGCAACCTACTGAACGTAAACTTGCCAAGACATCAACAACAGCAGTAGAAATGCTGATGTTTTCATCGATGTCCTGTAAAGAGGATATGTAAAAAAAATGTTCACAATGGTCACATGGTGCTAGACTCATATCTGTACAGACCAATCGGGACACGGTGGGTAATGTATTCCGTGTCACGTTAGCCGCATTTATTTCCCATACATTTTCAGGTACGCATTTGAGCATGGGTCCACCTGGAAACCATAGCCAATTTTAAAAATCCGAATCTTTCCCTATGCGGATCGAATCCATGACCCCTGGGAAGGTTAACCCGGTTAACAAACACCCGCAGAAGTCGGATGTGTCGGCCTAAAGGCGCAATTAAAGAGGCACAACGCAATCACATCTGAAAAAAAAAGAACTTCGGATGAACGCAGAAGACGAAGAAGAAGAAGAATGAATCCATGACGATCGGGGCGGCAGGAAGACAGTCTTCAGAATGTTCTGGATATTGAATGGGGATGAAAGGAAAAGAGGATGGGAACTGATTCTTTCTCCTCCCTCCATTTATCGTGACCTAGCATGTGTGAAGGTGTAAAACTTCACACTATAACAACAACATCTGCTATGAGGCTGCCTTTACGATCTAGTCATCAGTATGTTGTCTACTCGGCGAAGTGGTTCAGCAGTCTGCCACGCGCTCTGGAGATCCTAGGTTCATTTCTCGGACTGCGTCATTCAGTCCACAAGTCCAGTTTGTTTCTGAAGACGCCAGGGGATCATCCCTAGGAAGCGGCTGGCCTTTCTGAGAATAGAGTCCGAGACATATAGGGTAAACTCGGTGCAATGAAGTCGACCATCTAGACATTAGTACTTTTATTATGTTGTCTAGTGAAATTCGCTCCCCCGCCCCCTTGCTTGGCAATACTTCCTATTCCGATGTCGTGGGTTCAGGTGGACGACATGGCAATCAATTTCCTTTGCCTTTTGTAAAACCGATTAATAAGTTAATTCTCATGCTCTGTTGAAGTTAGATGTCTTAGGGCTCATGATTGACTAACTAGAGCAAAAGTAATTCGCTTCCAATAACGTTATGATACTACATGTTAACTTAGGTAATGTAAAGTTTCATTTTGTTTGTAAGCCCTAGTCACTATCATTGAATGTAAGAAAGAGAGTGCTGAAGTGCTCAATAGAACCGGTTTTGCTGTATGGCGGTGAATCTTGGAATGTAAATGAACAAATTAGGAAGAACTTGGAGGCAACAGAGATGTGGTTCCTGAGATGAATGTTGCGAATTCCTCGGACTGCCAGAGTAACTAACGACGATTGCCTGAAAGAGGTTAATGAAATTAGAACATTATATATATATATATATATATATATATATATATATATATATATATATATATATATATATATATATATATATATATATATATATATATATACATATATATATATATATATATATATATAGATAGATAGATAGATAAGAAAGAGACAAACAGCTTTGAGAAGAGAGATATTGGAGAACATCGTGACGACTCGAAAGATCAAGGCAAAGAAAGGCAAAGACCGACCAAAATAAATGATTCTGGATGGATTGAGAAGGTGGCATGGATGAATATCATCAGCAGAGATGATCCAGAAAACCACAGACGAGATCTGTGGAGAGACATGAACGCCTACGCCAGCTGGCAGGGCACGTGATGATGACGATAAGCACCATGTAGCAGATGAAAGGGTAAAACTATTTCAGAACAGTCTTCGTATTTAATGGACGGTGCCTCGATAGGTAAACACTTATTTTCATTGAACTCAAAATGACAGCAACGTTAATACAAGATAAAACACTTCAAATATAGACAAGGGACGCAGAGGTGTTTCCAAGGCACCAGGGCCGGGATATATACTGGCCAAGACCTGCTGACACGTCCACGTCGTGCGTCCTGGGCAACAGGTCTCTTCGGGGACCTGGCTAACATCAGTAGGATCGATGATTCTTCCGAAGTCGGAGAGTATCTGCCTGCATGGCGAGGAACCACCAGTCTGCACACCAATAAGCCAGACATGGGACAACGGATACTCACGCAAACCTCAGGTCCTGTGTGACATCACAATGACGTTGGACAACAGGATGTCTTCATCCGACATACAGGACTTTTGCGTTGGAGCTCAAGCCAACGAACACAAGCAAGCAAGCAAGCAAGCAAATATAGACAATAGGGGACATCATGGCCAAATGGATAAGTGCGCTCGTTCTTAAACATCCGGTGTGCTGATGATGAGGTGGCGTGTTCAGCACATTCACCGGTCAGTTGGACTAAAATGTTGACTTCTCGTTGTTGACACGGGGACGTAAATTACAAGTACCTCTGAAGTTGGAGTGGGTTCGCCCTGTGGCGAGGGACACTGGTAATAGGGAAAGCTATTCCACACAAAAATAAGTCCAGTCGACTAGAAGTAGTAGCACATATATTTACTACGCTTGATTCCAAAGCGAGCAACAGAAAACCAAAAAAAAAATGAACAATCTATTTTAAGCGAACAAAGGATAAGAAGAAATCGAAGAAATTATGCAAAAGTAGTCTTTTGCAAGTCTTCTTCTTCTGCGTTCGTCCGGAATGTTGTTTTAGATGTAATTACGGTATGTTTACAACTGAGCTGCGATGTTTGCACCTTTTGGATGACACATCTGACTTCTTCAGGCATTTGTTGACCGGGGTAACCTACCCGGCTTGCAAGATTGAAAACATATTCACCTTAAAAGGCTACAAATTGAATTGGAAAAAAAAGTGATGAAGTGCTATCAGACGCACAATTTTGTATGCAAGGATAATAAGCAGACAAGGTGAGAAAAATCAAATGGCGTCAGAAATGTCCCTTAGGAAAATGTAAAGAATGCCACTCGCCGAGAGAAAATCGAATGAGAAATACTATAAGAAACAAATGAAAACTGCAATCTGATTAGAAAATTAGACGTAGACAGTTACAATTTGTGGGCACGTAATGAGGAGAAATAAACGGGAAAGTTTAGTGGCAACTGGCAAACTTGGCGTGTAAGAGCAAGGGGAAGGCATACAGATAAATTCATGGATAACTTGGCCAGATGGTCTAATAGGGGCCAGAACAGAGAACTTATCGAAGACTTGTTATCGCTTGTGATGGCGAACAATGATCGCCCAGGCTTACTGGCATAGAACATGATGATGATGATGATGATGATGATGATGATGATGATGATGATGATGATGATGATGATGATGATAATCGCTGAATGTCGCTTTCACTACAGAAGGTCGAAAAGATCCATTTGCTAGTTCCCCTATCCAATACATCTTCATGATCCGCGATGCCATGTATACATCTTCGTCCAGGTCGACTTTCACATCTGTTTTCATGAATCGTGTCCGCCATCACTATTCTTTCCAAATCACTGTGGCGTTTAATGTAATTTACTTCTCTGTCTTCCCCAAGTTCTCTTCCCTCTATCCTGCCAGTTGTCACCAAGTTCTCCAATTTATTTCTTCTCATAACATGCCCAAAAAATGTTGACTGTTTACGACAAATTTCTGAAATCAGTTTACGATTTTCATTTGTTTTTTGTAAAACTTTGTCATTGGTTTTTCTGTCTGTCCATGGTATTCTTTGCATTCTCCTCAGAAACCACATTTCCACAACCATTAGATGTTTTTCAGCTTGACTGCTCTTTGTCCACGCTTCACATCCATAAAAAGTGCAGGCTCTATGTAGCACCTCAACACTTGTTTTCTCACAGCGATTGACATCTTTTTTTTATTGGTCCGTATTGTTTTGTCTTGCCACTTAATACCAAGTATTCGTCTCAGACACCGCATATGAAAGCTGTTTAAATGTTTCTCTTGGTGTGAGTAAGTTGACCAGGCTTCACTGTCATAAAGAAGAGTACTAAGGACACAGACTTGATAGACAATGATGTTTGTTTTGGCAGTAAGCTTCCTGTTCTCCCAGACTCTTTATTTTTCAACCTGTTCATTGATGGTGCTACCTTATTAATCCTGATGTTGATTTCCTGATCTAGGGATAATTTGCTATTTACCTCTGATCCTAAATATGTAAAATGTTCTACTAACTCCAGTTCGGCGTCATCAATAAAGATTGATAGTACCCCATGTGCACCTTGTGACATAATCTGTCTTCTTTTTGATAATTGATTAATCAAATTCAGAACAAGCATTGGAGAATTCAGATAGTAGACGTTGTAATTCTTCCTCAGGGTAGGTCGTAATTGCATCACCATTTGCAAACAGCAACTCTTTTATCAGTACCCTCCTAATTTTGGTCTTGGCCTTCAATCTCTGAGCACATTGACAATGTCTATATAATTTTTGATTTATTTATTCCTTTCTTTCACGTTGAAGGAAAGCATGACTTGCGTTTTGTTCCAATCTCTCCAGGGTAACGCACATTTAATCCGCTTGCTAAATTTACATTTCAAGATACGACCATGCCCAGAAAGCTTAGGACAGGTAATGAGTTAATTCCAAGATGGAAACATGTGCTAGACAGATGCCCCATCCCCGGAAATCACCAGTGGCTTTCTTATTAGTATTACTAAATATAGCATATGGCCAGTGGCAACTGGGGATTCGGGTTAGGCATTAGTAACTAAAAACCGTCGGTAACTATGGATAATCCTGATTAGACCTTCTGAAATGGAGGACTGCGAGTTCAGGGAGACGACCGGATTGAGGTACACAATGAAATGTAATAGTCACCGTGTTCATTTTGTTTTCTCGCAAGCACGTATAATTATGTCATTGCCTTCAGTTAATCGTGTGGATTATTAGTGTACTAAGATCCGGACAGGAAAAGTAATTAGTGTGGAAGATTACCAACACAGCAGTTTGTCTTCTTCTTGTTTCTGCTGCTGCTACTCATCCAACTAATCCTATTAATTGCCTTCATCTTCCTCCTCCTCCTCCTCCTCCATCCTTCTTCTTCTTCTTCTTCTTCTTCTTCTTCTTCTTCTTCTTCTTCTTCTTCTTCTTCTTCTTCTTCTTCTTCTTCTTCTTCTTCTTCTTCTTCTTCTTCTTCTTCTTCTTCTTCTTCTGCTTGTCATTGTTGTCATTGTCATTTATCCTTCTGTTTATTATTCTTCTTTGTGTGATCAACGTGGCAAAGTGATCAAACAGTCTGCTGCGCGTTCATATTGGTGGTAATGAAACTGCAGAGTTCGTGCACTGTGCGATGTTTTTGGCAGATCACTCTGCGGAAGGAGTTTGAGCCAAGTCGGATAAAACCCGTTACAATGAAATCAATCCTCTGGCGCACGGGATATCTGGGAATAATGTGGTAGTTCATCATCATCAAGTGGCCTGCCAGCTGGCGTAGGCGTTCGTGGCTCTCCAAGGATCTCTGACTTTGGTGTTCTTGATCAACTCTGCTGATGATATTCCTCTATGCCACCGTCTCAACATTATTATAATATCATTTGCATGCCGTCGCTTTTCTACACTAATCTATCATTGTTGCTGCATCGAAGGGGGAAAAATGATATGGTAGTTAGGATATATAAATCACATAATAGACATTTAAAAAGCCAGTCATTATTATACATATAATTGTACATGCTATCGATTTTCTACAGTAATTCATCGTTGTTGCTGCATGTATGGGGGAACAAATAAACGTGCCTCCGCTGAGAATTGAAACTGGACCATTTGCTGGCAATCGTAGTTAACCACAATGCCACCAGGACTATGGTAAATAGGTCAGTCAGTAAGTATATGAGTGAGTGAGTGAGTGAGTAGTGAGTGAGTGAATGAGTGAGTGATTGAGTGAGTGAGAATATAAGTTAGAAGTAAATAAATAAGTAAGTGAGTGATTAAGTAAGTAAGCAACCTAGCAAGCAAGCGAGTGAGTAAGTAAGCAGGTAACCAATCAACCAACAAGCGAGTGAGTAAGTAAGTAATTAAGTAAATAATAAGTAAGTAAATACATAAATAAGTAATTGAAGAAATTAAATAAATAAGTGAGTAAATAAACATGCAATTGAGTAAATAAATAAGTAATTAAGTAAATAAATAAGTGAGCAAGCAACTAAGAATTTTTCAACTTTCCAAGACAAATCCTGGTACTCATTCTAGCAGGGTCAACCACTGAGCCTAGCTCAGATTTAAATTTTCGTTCCGATTGGGATAGATACCCATAACTACCTGGCCAGGTGACGAGTGTCTAGCTACTACACTACCGCACCACCCTTATTCTTCTAAAGTACGTGTATCAAGATGTTTATGATTCGAATGTACTCAATGTGAAGTCTCCAAACGTCGTTTTTATTGTTGTTGCTGTTAAAACGTAGATTTGTGCATAAATCCCTCTGTTATACACGTGAGTCTTAGTCAGATATGACTGAGCTACGATATGACAGTAGACGGTACCACCTGCTTTCAGTTAAAGCTGAATGTTGGGCGCCGCTCACCAAACCCGACACCATAGGTTATGCCAACGATTTCAGGCGGCGGTGCGCTAATGGGAGGGTACGAGGAAATGCAACCTAAATATAAATATCATGGCAGAGTAGACCCTAAGCTTTGGTCTGCAACACGTCTAGGATGGAAGCTCCTACATGCGGACAATTAGAGCATTGCTTTGCTGATCCGGCAGTTTCTGAAGCTTGTTTTGTTCCAGATGTATTGGTGTTACCTTTCCTCTGGAGTATCCTAGGCAGACCGAGAGAGGGCTCATGCTGTGTGGGCAACACATGATCTCTACAATTCAGCCCAGGCTGTGTGCTATAGCGAGGTATAACTCCATACCTGGTTCTAACGCCATGGGTTGTAGTTATTACACCGTTTTGTTTAAAGCAATGTAACAAGCCGGCTCTGATCGAAGGGGTTACGAACGCAATTCGTAATCCCGCATATGGCGTTCGAAACACAGCTGCGCGCGATTTGATAGCAGAACGAATTGCGTTGGTTTTCATACAAATGTATGATTGCTGGTAGATCAGAAAGTAATGGCACACTACTGAACGTAAACTTGCCAAGAAATCAGATACACTCAAAATTCCTGGGATTGACTGAGACGTCCTGTAAAGGAAATGCTATTAAGTAAATGTAACAAACTATCGTCTGTCAAACAAGGTGCCTCTGGGTGTACACCTGACAAAGTAGTTTGTTGGCTCGGACGCTCCATGCCCATATACATACAGTTCTCCAAAGAACCTGTCCCAGGAGGTACCCGATAAGTTTGATTTAAACAAACTTTCAGGTCAGGAATTAGAAAGGTCCATGAAAGTTTGTTAACAGTTAGTTTGATTAATTTCAATTCATTAAGACAGAAGGACAGAAAGTTCTATTCCAGGTTGTTAACATTTAGTTTATTTCATTTCAACTTTAGGTCAAGAAGTCAGGAAGTTCTAAGATAAGTTGTTAAGTCAGGAAGTTCTAAGATAAGTTGTCAACAGTTAGTTTATTTCAACTTATTAGAGCAGATTGCGTCATAATGCATGTATTGGAGGAAACAGCCATTGAGATTTTTTTGAACATTTTGACTAAGTCTAATTTCGGCAATCAATTTAAGTTTGTTTTGTGAATTACTGTCTTATCCTTTTTGTGTATATGTACAATTTTTTCTCCACTTCTTACAATTTTTGCGAGAATGCTCACGACAATCAACAGTGTCTCAACTGTGTGTAAAGTGTGGGAGTTCTTATTAGTTCCAGTGATCATGTATGTGTGTAGATGTGAGGATGTTTGTGTGGGTGTGTATGTGAGGGATGTGTGTGGGGGTGTGTGGAATGTATGTGTGGAGGGGTTGTATGTGGGGGATGTGTATGGGTTGATGGGTGATGTGTGGATGGTGTGGGATGTGGATTTTAATCTAAGAGAATATTTTGTTAAAAGTGTTTAGGGGATTTAGTCTGGTCACTGTTAGAATGCAAGGTGATCAGGGATATTTACCACAAACACCAGGAGAAAACACTTCAGTCCTTGAAACAATGGCATCTGTGTGTAGGTTTCCCTTCCCACTTCATCACCCTTTAAATTTACTATAGTGTTAGAAGATATTGATTGTTTACAACATAGAAACAACCACTGTAGAACAAACATCAACACAATTGATGGAGACATCAACATTTGGTCATACTGTTCAAGAATAAACTCAAATCAGAGGTAACATACAAACATATAATGGCCATATTCAGTTCTGGGCTTTGCATGACATGACATAGGAAATAGGTATAACATGACATGACATGGGACATAGGTATAACATGACATGACATGGGACATAGGTATAAAATCACATGAAATATGACATAGGTGTACATTCCCATATGACAACCCTATTGTCCCAAAATCAGTATAATCATATTCATGTACTCACCCCAAACAACCAATACTTGGTTATACCACCATTGAACCATCCATTGGTTTTTACACAAAAAAGAAACCATGGTATGAGTTCATAAAAACCAGACATATAAAACATTTGTTTCTGATACCAGTTACAATTCTCATATTTAAAAATATTAATGAGATGGTGTCAGAATATTTAACCAAAACATAACTACTATTTGGTTCTACCCTTCAATTGAAAAAAAAACTACTGACCTTATAAATCCATGGCATTGGAAAAAAAAAAACACATATAAAAATCAGTTGGTACTCTTAATTAAACTAATTAATAGAGTCATTTATCTCCTGGTGTGCGGTTCAGTGTTCATCTCTAATTAGATCCTATTCCCATTATCTGGGTACCTAGAATAAATGCACTCAGCTGTGTTCCTCACAGGCTTATCCACTGGTAATTGGCTGGTGAATATTTTATAATCCATACTCCAGGAATTGAAATATCACACACCACATATCCCCTCCGCGGGGCTAGAATTTTCGACTACTCGGTTGCAATTAGGCTCGGTGCTTTTTGTGAAATTGAGGCATTGGTTGGTCTTACTTCCAGGAATTTCCACTTAAGCTCTGCAGAAGGTACTTTCCCATCTCACCATACACGGTGCCAAGTAGACGTCCATTCAGCTGCTCTGCTTCAGACATCAGAATCCCAATTATGTACACAGAGATGTTACACCCACCATGTCGCGAGTCTATAACCCATGGCATTTAGGCTGACATTGGACCAGCAAGAGGTAGTCGTTACTATCTAGTCCAGTGTAGGAACTTATATGGCTGAGAGGCATCCAATGGTAGTATCTGTGACTATGTCCAGAATAGATCTGCATTGATCAGAAGATGAATAATTCCAGCACAGAAACAGGGTTGCAAACAATCGGATGATTCCTTTTGTTGCAGGCGAAGAGGCATTTACTCCGCTAGCTGCTTTCATATGGTCTTCTTGATGGTGTTCAGGTCTGAGATCTCAAGTGGATCTTGCTTCTTTTCAGGGTGTTTCAGATTTTGGAACCTTGAGGTAATCTGGTGTCGCAGTTGTGTTTCAGAGGATCTTAAGTTGGTATCTTGGTTGTACTGGCTTATGTTGTTTCAATGTCTCTTCCCATTTGTTTGAGATGGTGTTCGTACCTACAACTTGGTGTTGATTGTCTTGAACCTTATGTTTGACTGTTTGCTGCTGTGAGACTTTCTTTCGAAGACCTATCCATTGTTGGATATCAACTTGGTAATCCAACCGACTGTTGAAGGGTTCTCACTGTTGCTAGTTTTATTAACCTGGTAGGAGTGTCCCATATCTCACTGACTTTGCTGACTGATGAGACTTCCGGTGGTACTTCTCAGAAGTAAAGCAGACGATATACTGTTGTCCGTTACTCTGTAGATCTTTATCTTTGTAGATTTAGATACTGAAGTCTATCCTGGATATTCCTACTGAAGTAGGACATCATCAATAACGTTGTCAGTCACCTTCGAAATTGTCTTTTGCTGGCTTTTGCAGCTTAAGAGTGCAGCAGTAAACATTTTTGTGTTGGACCAGCCTTTGTTTAGGACAGGTTGCCATTTTAACGTTCTCCTGGCTTTTGACCCAGTTTCCAGTTGATAGTGATGCAATGCAGTCCCACAAACCACCATTCGCTTCTATTATTGCTGCAGAGAATGACATATTTTTGGGCTAAACTGCCCTTCCCCGCAGGGAAGGTTAACACGTCTGTCTTCTTTGTTCACCTGAACCAAAATGGCTATCCGAATCCGAATCCGATTTGAAAAACAAAAATGGCAAACTCGGTCTCCCTCAACCTGCTTCTTTCAGCGTTGGTTAGATAGTCGATCCGTGGGTTTGTGTGGGTCTTTTCACCCTTGTTTTTACTTTTGCTCTCTTACGAGTGATGTCTGGTTCTTGTAGGTTTGTTTCCATTTGCATTGCATCTCCTCAAATAGCTTGATTTGGTGGCATTGGCTTCTGGCTCTTCTTGTGATTTGTTAGGCTAGTGAAGGCTCCTGGCTCGTCTGGCTTGGCTGATTTCAGTCCTTAAAAGGACTTTTTATTTGGTGTTTTTGTGGCCATTTTTGTGCAGTGATCGTAGGAGTTTTTCGATGGTGTCTTTCTCTTCCTCCTTGCGTTCGTTTTCGAGAAATAGCTAATGTTGCTTTTCACGGTCTTCTCCATTGAGCTTCCATGGGATGATCTCTCCGTCCTCTATATAATATTCGAACTCGCTCTCAGCGTCATAATATGTGTCTGGGTACTCTACCGGTTTTCTGAGTTTCCTGGGCTTTTTCCTTTCTCTTTCTTCCCAGCGCCTTTTGTATTCCTGGTAAATGCGTTCCTCCCGTCTTGTACTTTCTCGAATCTCCTCCAAGGTGCGCACCTGCCCATGCCAGTGACCGTCGGGATGCTCATCTCTGCATTCTTCTGATATCTGGTGTGTTTGTGATTCAGGCCCGGTGTCTTGGTTTTCGTCTTGCGGTTTCTCTGCTAGCTCTTGTGTGGTTTCTGTTGGTTTGTTTTGGAATCGTTCCATTTCAGCTCTGTGCAATTCTCTTTCGGTCTTGATACTTTGTAAGATTTCTGCGTTCTCCTTCTTCAACTCGGCCATGCGCTCCATCTCTTGTTTGATGTTTTGCTGTATCTCCTTCATTTCAGCAAGCAGTCTTTCATTTTCGTTGGTTTGTGGCGGTGTTAGGAGTAGCTTGATTTGCATCTTTAGTTCGTCTATTTGGCTTTGCAGTTGGGCTCTTTCCGCTTGTGAGTAACCCGTGGCTGTCTCGCACCTCCGCATTGCTTCGTTGTATGGTGTTCTTGGCTATTCTTTTACCTTTGGTCTGGCCAGGTACGTGAACCAAACTAAGGCCAAAATTTAAACTAATGCCAAATAAATTAGGCTGCCCTACGGGTTAGTTTGGCTCTGTTTTCTTTCCCCAAAAGTTAAACAGTAATTATTAGGGATTGGTATTTTTAAAGCGTCATTAAAAGGATGTTAGTAGAGACGTTTTTGTATACCACAGGTGGGTGAGGGGATGGGTAGTCGGTGGGGGGTATGTGTGTGTGAGGGATGTGTGTGTGGGGGGGAATATTTGGGATGGTTATTGGAAGTATGTGGGTGTTGGTGGCTTGGGAGTGTGGGTAGGGAATGTGTATTTGGGTGGGTGAATGGGTGTGTAGGAGATTGTGTGGGTTGGGGGATGGGTGTGTAATGGGTGTGGGGGATGAGTGTGGGGGGGTGTCTGTGAATGGAGTATGTCTGTGTGGGTGGGAATGTGTGAGTGTGGATGGGGTAAGTGTGAGTGGGTGGAGGATGTATGTGTGGGTGGTGAGGGTGTTTGTAGGTGGGGGATGTGTGGGTGGGGATGTGTATGAGGAATGCATGTGGGGGATGTGTGTGTGTGGGGGGGATGTGTTTATGGGTGGAGTTTTGTGTGGGAGGGGAGATGTGTGAGAAGTGGGGGAGGTGTGGGATGTGCAGGTGGATGATGTATGTATGTGAGAATGGGGGATGTGTGTTTGGCTGGGTGGTTGGGGGGTGTGTTGGTGGGAGGGTAGATGAGAGATGCATGTGTTGATGGGCGGGTGGGTGATGTGTGGGTGTGAGTGGTTGATGGATGAGTATGTGAGTGTGTGGATGTGTTTGAGAGGTGAGTGTATGGTTGGGGGATGTGATTTTGTGGGAAGATGTGTGTGAGCGGCGGATGTGTGTGGGTCGGGTATATGTGGGTGGTGGGGTGTGTGTGGGTGGGAGGTGTCTGTGGGTGGGAGGTGTGTGTTTTTTGGGTGTTTATGGGTGGGGGATATGTGTGGGCAGGTGTGGAGATGTGTTTGTGGGTTGGGATGTGTGTATAGGTGAGGGATGTGTAGTTGAGAGGTGGCGGATATTGGGTGGATGAGTGGGTGTAGGTTGGCTGATGTGTGTGTGGGTGGGTGGGGAAAATTGTGAGGGTGCGGGATTTATGTGTGGATAGGTGCGGGATGTGTGGTTTGACGGGGGTATGTGTGTGTGGTTTTGTGATGTGTGTTTTGCTGGGTGGTTGCGGGTGTGTGGGTGGGTTGTGGAGAATATGTGGTTGGGTGTGTGCGTGTCGGTTATGGGATGGGTGGGGGATGTGTGGGTGGGGAAATGTGTGTGGGTGGGGGATCAGTGGGTGGGTGGCGGCATGTATATTTGCCTGAGTCTGTGTGAGTGCGGGGAGGTATGTGTGGGTGGGTGGGGGTGAGGTGGCTTGGGGATGTGTGGGTGGCTGAGGGATGTGTGGGTGGCTGCGGGGTGCGAGGGTGGATGGGGGATGTGTCTCACAACATTTCAATATGCACTGTTTATGTTCACATCTTTCATTTGATAATGCTGTGTTTTTTCCCCCCATGTGAATGTACCATGCATAATATGCATTGTTTATGCTTACAAAATCCATTTGACAATGTTTTTTTTTTTTCCCTATGTAAATGTAACATGGCCGGTCTCTCTGGCCGAGGGGTTACAACACTTTCTCCGTAATCCCGTTTATCACGCAGAGTCTCGTAGCGGACGAGAGCTGGAAGCGGTTCGTCCCCCGCTGGTGACTTGCGGGATAACTGAGCCGGCCGCTCAGAAAGCAATGGCAAACTACTGAGCGTAATCTTGCCAAGAAATCAACAGACAGTTGAAAGATGCTGCTGTTGACAGCGATGTCCTGTAAAGGATATGCGGGGAAAAAATGTAACATGCACATTTGATGAATGAAAGATGAGTGATCGAAAGGGCCGAATGTAAGACGGGCCTGCGTGCCCAATTTGTTACCCTTTTAAAATAAAGTTCGTTCGTTCGTTCGTTCGTTCGTTCGTTCGTTCGTTCGTTCGTTCGTTCGTTCTGTCCGTTCGTGGGCTTCCTTGCATTTCTCCCGGAAACCAAGTTTTCACTGCTGTTAAATATTACACATTTCGGCTTATTTTCCATATTTCATATGCACACACCAGCATTTGTTCAATATAGCATGTTAGAACTCTTTTCCTTCCGTGCTATATTGAACAAGTGCAATCATTCATTACTCTGACAACATTTTATTAATAAGTAAGCTAATATATTTTCCATCTTGCAAATGACGTATAGCAATTTCCATACATAAGCCACGTCTTTGCCGAACTAACTCTTAATATAGTATATACGCAAAGCGGATATTTCCCAGCTTTGTGTATATATTTTTTTTTCATTTCCTGCAGTCATTGCACCATCCCAGACGACCATCTGTAAACAAGCTAACACTCTCAATTTCCGAGACACAAGCAAATTTACGCCTCGTTTCTTGAATCCTGAAAGTTTCCATCTTCGAAGTACTCAACTGGTTACAGGGTGCGGGGAAAATTCTCAGACAAAAACACTTGTTTGTGTGTACAGTCTCGTCTTGATGGTCGACGACACTCCAGCGGCAAAACCAATTGTGGTTCGTTGGCAACTAGCGAAATATCATTGCGCGGGGGTTGTTGTCTTGCTTCCAGTTTGGGAACTCTGGTTAACCTGTGATATTTTCTCTATTCATTCGGCGATTTCTTTTTACTCTGGGGTCATTGACAATATAAAAGAGGCGAAAACATAACTGACAATATCGTCATCATTATTATCATCATCATCCACAACATAATTTTAATAATAATAATAATAATAATAATAATAATAATAATAATAATAATAATAATAATAAAAATAATAATCATCATCATCATCATCATCACAATCTTCATCATCATCCTCATCGTCATCACAATCATCATTATCTTCATATTCACCAAAATCATAATTATATTCATCATCGAAATAATCCTCATCATCATCTTAATCATCATAATCATCATCAGCATCAGCACCATCATGCAGCAGGTCATTTAAAGAATGCCGCTCTTTCATAATTAATTAATACCCCCCGCCCTAAAAAAAAAAAAAGGAAAAAAGAGAGAAGACGGTAAGCTTCACTATAACTTGATCACAAGTATTACAATGGAAGCTGCGGCCAATGCCTTCATCAGCACAGAAACAAAAACACACTTACACAACTACACGAAAAATACAACATAAACACACACACACACACACACACACACACACACACACACACACACACACACGTAAAAGTTACTTATCTGTTTCCTTGTTGTGGACTGGACACGTCTGTTATGGAATCCGGGTGCATGATTATATCAAAGAGACGAGACCGGTACTATCATATATTCATTCATCATTTTCATCATGGCTAGCTGAGAAGCCACCCAGTCCTTTGTCAGTTCCATTACCTCATCCATGTTCATGGCCAAGACACCATCAATGTCCTGCGTTCTGCTTCGTACTGGTAGATCCCTATATCTTCCCTCAGGAGGATTGATTTCCATCAATACACAAAAAGGAGGCAAAAAGACCAAATAAAAAGTTCTTATAAGAACTGCACCCAGTGAAGCCAGACGAGCCAGGAGCCTGCACCAACAAAATAATCCACAACAGGAGACGGGCACAGAGGATAGCCGCCGACACCCCCCCCCCCCCAGCTGACGTCACAGACACAAACGCTTATGTAATCGGCCCGAGGGAGGACTCACTCGTAAGAGCGCACAAGACAAGAATCAGGGCTAAAACCCTACAAAAACCACGGCTCTCAACAATAACCACCGCTGAGGAAGCAGGTTAGACGAGATCGAATTTGGAATTTTTTTTTTCTAAAATTGGAATTGGAATTGCTTTCCATCACTGTTCTTTACAAATTACTTTGGCCTTAAATATACCCAAATTATTTCAATTTCTAAGATATGACGCTTTTTATGAGTCACCTTTCTTCGAGTTTCAGATCTGGTAGAATGTCCGTGTTTTTCATCTTCCTTTTTCTACGGTATTCTAAGAATTTTTCAGCTGCAGCTAAGTTCAAATGCACCGATTTTCATGCTCATTGACTTATAAATGGTCCATGACTCACACCCGTTTGTTGCCAAAGAAAAGATGCATGTTCAGAAGCAGTTCACTTTAATGTGTTTGCTGGTGTTGTCCCATAGACTCGTAATTGTATTTGATTTTGGCACTTCTATGGCCAGTAACCTTCTGGGTGGAGTCAAGATAATCCAATTTTGGGATATTACAAATTCTTCATTGATGAGGCAGATGTGGTCGGGGCTGTTTGGAATTGTGTGTTTAGTGCACAAGAAGAGTTAGATCATCGCGGCTTGGAGAGAATGGCATTGCCGGTAGTAATCAGAGGATCTGGCTGACACTCAGGACTCCGAGGAAAGGCCAGACGGACACGCAATCAGACTGCTACTGGTACCATTAGAATTGGGACTTTTCAATGGCTGTTGAAGATGAGGACGGAGCACGCATGGGAATATCCCGAGTGCTGTGATATCAGTTCTTGACTCAATTCAACTCTTAATGGTTGATTATAATTTTTGTTTGACATGTAGTTTTGTTATTTATAATATATTCTGCACACGCGGAGATGGATGTATGCTCGTGTACCAGAGCCGGAGTTCATACTGACTAAGACTTGTCTCTTCGAGCGTCTCAGGCATTCATTAGTCTGACTAGCGAAGGGTGGATCGCCTATGGTCTCAGTCATGAAAACATTTACCATCAACTTCAAGTTTTACACGCTGCAAGAAGGACAACGCAGTTTCCCGACGATGGCGAAATACAATTAAGCACCCAAGCACTCGGGAATTCCCGTTGTACAGCTCACAAGAATCCTTGGAGTGGTGTGTTAATTGATACCTACAGGGATCGGACTTTGCCTTCACTAATACTCAGTTCATTAAGTGAAATTAAGTCGTACAAGCGTGACATATTCAAATCGATAGAGTTCAACAACAACAACCACAACAACAACAACAACAATCCTAGGCCGTTGAGGTACTGCAACTCATCATCATGATGTGCCATGCCGGTAAGCGCGGGCTGTCATGTTTCGCCATGTAACTCAATCACCAGAGTTGTGGATCAGCTCTGTGTTCTTGTCTCGACCATACAACATGCCCGAGCCATCCAGGTATTTACGTCTCTGCCCTCCCTTGTTCTCTTCCCATCGATCTTGCCAGTTGTCACCAAGTTCTCCAAATTATTTCTTCTCATAACGTGACCAAAAAGTTGTGACTGTCTACGTCTAATTTCTCCAAACAGTGTACGTGTTTACAGTTTTTACTGCAACTAGTGGCAAGGGGTTGGCACGCCGGTTCATTGTGACATCTAGGTTCAAATCTTCAGTTAGATCAACATATATTTTATCTGTCGGAGGAGAAATAAAAACTCAGCCTATGTTTATTCTGGAAACTGCGCGAGCAAGCTGGCTCCCGAAGATTAATTGCTGCACTTTGATATATAAACAAGGTGAGTGATGTCTTCTCTGAACTAGTGATCTTTGCATTGCTGTTGTGCATTTCACAATTGTTAAAAACATAAAATACACGGGGCTTTAAATGTAAATGTTGCAGAACATATCTTATACTGTCGTAAATAAAGCTGACGAAAATCATTGTGTGTGATCTGAATTTCGAGCAAAACTAGCTGGTAGAAAGCATCACATCCCGGTAGCTGAACTGCTTTCTGCATATTAAACGTCATAATGGTTTATGTAGAAAATTAATGGAAGACAAGGTTCCAGGAAAATGAAACAAGAACTGACCTATAGGACGGTGGGGAATACATGAGACAGAGAGCTGATGAAGGATCGAGCATCTTCTCTGTTGGTCTATTGAGGGCGACGTACTCAAAAGAATGGCCTACGTGATGATTGTACATGATGATTGTACATGATGATTGTACATGATGATTGTACATGATGATTGTACATGATGACTATACATGATGACTATACATGATGACTGTACATGATGACTGTACATGATGACTCTACATGATGACTGTACATGATGATTGTACATGATTGTACATGATGATTGTACATGATGATTGTACATGATGATTGTACATGATGATTGTACATTATTGTACATGATGATTGTACATGATGATTGTACATGATGATTGTACATGATGACTGTACCTGATGATTGTACATGATGATTGTACATGATGATTGTACATGATGATTATACATGATTGTACATGATGACTGTACATGATGATTGTACACGACTGTACATGATGATTGTGCATGATGATTGTATATGATTGTACATGATGATTGTACATGATGATTGTACATGTGATTGTACGTGATGCTTGTACATGATGACTGTACATGATGACTCTTCATGATGATTGTACATGATGATTTACATGATTGTACATGATGATTGTACATGATGATTGTACATGATGATTGTACATGATAATTGTACATGATTGTACATGATGATTGTACATGATTGTACATGATGAATCTACATGATTGTACATGATGATTGTACATGATGATTGTACATGATTGTACATGATTGTACATGATGACTCTACATGATGATTGTACATGATGATTGATACGTGATGATTGTAATGCTGACTGTACATGATAATTGTACATGATTGTACATGCTGACTGTACATGATGATTGTACATGATGATTGTACATGATGATTGTACATGCTGACTGTACATGATGATTGTACATGATGATTGTACATGATGATTGTACATGATGATTGTACATGGTGACTGTACATGATGATTGTACATGATGATTTTATATGATGATTGTACATGATGATTGTACATTATGATTGTACATGATGATTGTACATGATGATTTTAATGAAGCCTGGGATTGAAAAACCTGTCCTCCAAGACACCATCAAAGGTTCAAAATACCCTAAGTATAGTGTTTTTTTCTGCTGGAGGTCATCTATTTGATACTGAAATAAAAAAAAAAGAGTAAGCACTTTCCTGCTTTGATGTGATATGGCTATCATATTCTGTAGCCCTGAATGCAGGACGGAAGAGATAACCAATCTTTCCCTCACTTCGCAGGCGACGAGCCTAGGGATGAAACCCTCATGACATTATTGTCTCAATACCCGATCATATACGCTAAAACTCATGCATTCAATTTGAAATGATTACACACATTGGCTTCACATGCCAAACCTATGTTAGAAATGGCTCAGCTTGCTTCAGAGGTCACAGATTGTGAGAACTGTATGGATTCCCTCCCCCTCCCCCCGGGACCATGCGGGAGTGCGGGGGAATGAACAGGCTGATAGGCTGACAGGGAATGCAATTCTTGGTGGTAGATTACTTATGGATAAAGACGGGGCTGGGGTTGTCGTGCGCCTGTGGGACCAGGTAGAGAAGGTAGAGGAAGAGATTGAGAACCCGTGTGTGGAAAGGTTGAGATTGCTGGGGATTGGCAGAGGTTCTGGTAGAATCTCAAATCTGAGAGGGAAGACCAGGAGAACTTTCAATCAGATAGCTGTAGGAACGATTAGTCGTGTGGCCCTTCGCTGGCTGTTGAACGAGGGGATGGAGCACGTATGGCAATGTCCTGAGTGCAGTGATGTAAGTTCTTAGCTCAACTCAACTCAAATACAGTAAACATCATATTCACAAATATGTCACCATTTTGAGTAGCATCACTTACTTACTTCCAGTATTTGCTGTCATCAAGGTGCCGTATGTCAAACGTCCCAATACATTTTATGTCACACACACCACAAGATACCCCGCCATCCCTGGTTCTTTATTTTGTAAAAATCCAAAAACATTAGAGAATTGGAATGAGTGGTGTGAAATTTCTAGAAAATACACAGAAACCACAAAGAATAGAAATAAATGGAAAGAGTGGTGACATGTGTGAATCAATATTCTTGTGAATCAATTTATTTTCCTGAATTGAAGAATAGAGATACGGCGAAATAAATCCGATTTTGTACGGGCGGGATAGAAATGCCATCGTTCGTGGAGAAATGCAATTCGCTTTAGTACTCTCATGATTTGTATGTTTGGTCAAAATCTGAGTCTAAAACGTCGCACTAGGATTTGTACACATGTACAAAGTCGCGGAGAACCGATGTTGCGCAGTGGCGAGAGTGTTTATCTCCAGACGTGTGGTATGTATTTGAATCTCCTTTAAGACGGGGATTTTACGTTCACTGACATCAGCTTCCAGGCCTACCCAGGGTATTTGATCACCTCGAAATATTCGGGGAAGCAAAAGTGACCGGCATGATATGACTGCACCACCTATCGATATTATGTGTAAGTAGCTAGCAACAATACGATTAAAGGTGTAGAAAGGGGTTGTTTACTGACGTTGTTACTATATGTTCGCAGAGTTAGCAATGTGAACAATTGAAGTCACTTCAGAGATGCGTGTTTTCTTACATTGTTACTTACATGTTCGCACAGTTAGCAATGTGAATAATGTAAATCATTTCAGAGATGCCTGTTTTCTGATATTGATACTGATATGTTCGCAGCGTTAGCAATGTAAATAATTTAAGTCACTTCAGAAATACATGTTTTCTCACGTTGTTACTGACATGTTCGGCGAGATAACAATGTAAAGAATTTAAGTCACTTCAGAATGCATGCTTTCCAACGTTGTTACTTACATGTTCGTAGAGTTAGCAAAGGAATAATTTAAGTCACTTCAAAGATGCGTGTTTTCTTACGTTATTATTGACATATTCGCAGAGGTAGCAATGTGAATAATTTAAGTCACTTCAGAGATGCGTATTTGCTAAGTTTTTTGTTGTTGGTGTGCAAACTTCCCTGAATGCTAAAAAAGGGTCCCAAATAATGATCAACATACTCTGTTTACCAACTCTATGTTAGCGAAAAACGTACAGATCTCCTGTATCCGTCTTAAGGCTCATTAGCCCTGTGTTGCTGGTCACATATTTAAATAAATAAGTCAGAAATAATGGGTGATGTGGTCAGTACCTCACTGGCACTTTTACTTCCCAGACATTTCCTGGTACACATTTTAAACTGGGTCAACCGGGAAGCCTAGGCCAGCTTTAAAACTTCGAATCAACCCTATTGCGGGTCGAATCCTTGATCATCGAGTATGCAGGTGAGTTTCTACATAGCTAGGTGTGATGTATTACTTCAGGTAAAGTATGAATACAATTAGTAGAACTGCGGTAAAGCTGTGGTAATGTAAATAATGTAAAGTAACACAAAGTAATGCAGCTTTACAGAACACAATTACGGAAAATATAGGACGTTGCGGCGACTACCCTTCATTAGCTAACAAATACACAAGTTTTAGTTTAGTTTTTAGTTTTAGTCGTTGGATCAACATCACGGCACACGGTTTAATCCATAAGTGCTCCGTTTTCCTCCTTACTCAAACCTGAGTCTGGAGAAACTCAGCTCAATGCACGAACTCCGTTGCATCGGCGAGGATCCTGAAATACTTTGGGTAGATGTTTAACTCGAAATTTTGCCAGTGCAGCGCCGTTAAGCTACTCTTTTTCGATTTCCATCTGCCAAGGGATGTTTTACGTGCGCAACAATACACACGGGCGTCCGATCTCACTACCCAGAGAACAGGGGAAATTTTATTACTGGAAGTCCAGGTGGATTTTTTAATTAAATCCCGGTCCTCACCGGGGCCTGAACCCGGGACCTCCAGCACTCGAGGCGGACACCATACATCGAGACCACTCAGCCCAACAAATACACAAAACATAATATATAAACACAGGGAAGACACTTAGTGACTAGTTTAAGGTATAAGAACTGGGTGAGAAGACTGGAAAGATGGATAAATGAGAACACTGAACAGTAACTGAAAAAGAAAAGAAAAGAAAATGAAAAAAAAGTTTGCTACAAATCTAAGAATTCCAGGAAGGAAAATTCAGGTTTCAGGAGATAAGACCTATATCTGAGTTTAGATTACACACCCGAATATTTAACTTAAGAATCGTGATCGCAGCATTGGGAACATTCGCACACTTTACTGTGTAGTCAGCCTGTGCCATCCAAGACCTGCGCCTCTGTTCAACTCATGTACCGTGGTGTCATTTAAAGTCTCGTAAAGGAGATGTACTTGTATGCTGCAATCCTGATGTACATCTTTGTCTGAAGTATCATATACCTGGCATATATAAACAGCTGTCATATAAAAATGGCTGGCATATATAAATGACTGCCATATATAAATGCTGAAAACATGTAATATGTGTAACCCTTTTGTACACGCGTTCTAGCTTCACCAACTGGCTATGAGATATTGTCACCATTCACTGACTATACTCAATCACCGAAACGGGCAGATGCTGGAAAAGTGTGAACACCAATCTTTGCTCCATGCCCATCGCCGCCGGCATTTTCAGAGTAGAGTCTTTTCTTGGTTCCTTCCACCACCTCCCGCACACTATCCATGGAGGATCAGCTTCTGTCAAGGGTTTATTCCCAGTACTTGAGTGTGTTCTCTCTGTTGATTCCATTGCTGACTGTGGTGATACCTCCTCGTAGAAAATGCCGCTGTTCATGTAACAACATAGTGTAGATGCTTTGATTGGTTGATTACAGTTTTTTCCCCCGTGCACCACTCATACATTCATGCACTCATACATTTGGTTACAGCAGCCTGCAATTCTCCAGATATTTCTGCCCTGTCTCTCCTCTGTCTATAAATTAGGATGTCATCAGCTAATGTCAATATTCTTCCAATATCAGGTGGTTCTATCGCCGCTATCTTACTTGTGTAGGTGTTGCATATCCTGGTGATAGCCCCGGTGTAATCATTCGTGGCTGAGTTCCAAGTACGCAATGAAGAACAGCCTTGCGTTCACATTGGACACGTGATCAAGACTTTAAAAGCAAGAATGTACAACAAGTGTTGGAAATCCCGTTATGCCTATAATGCAATAGGCACGACGTACTTGAATAGGCGTTGAAAAGCACCCGTGAAATTGCACATCCTTGTGGAAGCCCTGTAATGAAGGGACACTGCATGAAATGGCAATCTAGTTTACCAGTAAAGAGAGGACACGGGGACGGGATATGAGAACAATACATATTCCAGGCAAATAATTTAAGGCTTAGATGCGAACAGCATCCGACATATTGAAGAATCCGGAAATTAGTATTCCTTGTTAAGGAAGTACGGATGAAGAGACAGAGCGGTGTCGATCAATCAGTGGAGACATGTTATATACATAAACATCTTACAACAGATAATACCTGGACTCTGACTTATGCCCGTTCCTAGTCTATTGATCTAGCCCGACAATAAAATATTCGTTTAATTGTTTACTTGGCATCTGGGTTTAACGTATGAATTTCAAACTTGACGAGTTGGCCGATTTTCTACCTTCACTCTTGTGTAATTTTCATGTTTGTCCGTACTCAATAAGTGCAATGTATCCATATTTTGTAACATTAGGACACGATCAGATCAACATGTTCTGATTGCGAACAGGAAAAGTAACGTTAGTTGCATATCCTTTACATGACGCCGCAGTCAACCCCATCATGATTTGGCTGTTTGTGATTTCTGGGCAAGTTTACGTTCAGTAGTTTGCCAGTGCTTTCTGAAAGACCGGCACTCATACATGCATGAAACCAGCGCAAGGCTGTCTGCTTCCAAATTGCCATCACCTTGTTTCGAACGCGGTATACGGGATTGTGAATCGTGTCCTGAGCCTCTTCACCACAGAGTTGGCTGAACAGGACAAAACAGACTAAAATATCATGTACATAACTGGTAGACTGTCTGCGCGGTATCAAACCCACAACAGCGGGCCACAGTTGTGTCCATATTGCAGTAATGGACGTAAACACATGATGTATTAATCACTTTACTTCAACACAAATATTACACTGATGTCTGGTAACTGAAACAAATTATTCCTCACACTGGGGTCACTAACATGGATATATGAGTGCGGACAAGGGAGGAGAAACCCTAGGGATGAAGTTGGGATAAAGGGACACTGGTTCCCTGTGGCACAGTGGCTTAACCATCTCTATGACTGATAACAGTAACTATTAATGTATTAACACACACTATCTCTGCTAGATTAGTTTAACTGTAATGGTATGAAATAGAAGAAGACGGAGGAGGAGGAGAAAGAGGAAGAGGAGTTGGAGGAGGAGGAGCATGAGGAGAAGAAGAAAGAAGAGGAATAAAAAGAAGGAGAAGAGGAAGAAGAAGAAGAAGAAGAAGAAGAAGAAGAAGAAGAAGAAGAAGAAGAAGAAGAAGAAGAGGAAGAAGAAGAATGAGGAGGAGAAAAAAGAAGAAGGAGGATAATGAGAATGAGAAGGAGGAGAAGGAAGAAGAGGGAGACGAGAAAGAAAGGATACAGAAGAAAAATATGTATTTTAAACATTTATCAAACAAAATACAACAAAAATTGATTGGTCAATAGTATAACACATATGATTCATAACACATAATCCAAATTCACTCGTAATGAAACATAAGGAGGGACGCCAGCATTTGAAGATTTCTATATTTCCCTTAAATGAGAGTAAGAAAATAGGCTGGCAGAAAACCCACCACTTTGCGAATGTCTTCATCGATGTCAGAATGACAGAAATGTCGGACATCTGGCTGTGAAACTTTGGGCGAGGATAGGAGGAGGACATTCTTCGATAGGGATTCAATAGTTTGATCCGCTTTCTGAAATTCTCGTGGCTTACACGAGAGGGGACACATAGACAAATGCGTGAAAATAACGTCATTACTTTGGTCTGTCTTTCTATATGTCTATCTCTGCAGATGTTTGGTCTGTACATATGTATGTCTATCTCTCTGACTGTTTGATCTGTCCATCTATATGTCTATCTCTCTGGCTGTTTGGACTGTCCATATATATATATATATCTTTCTGGTTGTTTGGTCTGTCCATCTATATGTCTATCTCTCCAGTTGTTCGATCTATCCATCCATATGTCAACTATTGAGTTGAACCGAGTTAAGTCAAGAGAAGACATCCGTGCTCTCAGGACATTCCCATCCGTGCACCGTCCTCATCTACAACAGCCAGCGATGAGTCCCAAATACTAACGGCACCAAGTCTGATTATGAGTCTGTCTGGCTTCTCCTCAGAGTACTGAGTGCCGACCATATCTCCAAGGTCACTCCTTACCGCTCCACTCTCTCCAGGCTATAATAATATATCTGTACACACAATAATAAACTATTGAATCGTGGTAATTGTTTAACGAATGTTATGTTTCTAGGTACAGACTGTATAAAACAATAACAAGAATAATAACAACAACAGCTCCAGTCTCAGCAATTTCCCTGAAAGTGAAGCCAAGGTTTTGTTGCCAGCAACAGATTTTAATTACCCCACAAAACCTAGCTGGTATGAAAACCGCCAGATTAAGTCTGGCATCCAATTACCGTGACATCGAAAGGCTGCCAGTTACTTAGTTACTATGGCAATGATTTCAACATCTGTGTATTGGCAATGGGAAATAAGGGCTCTTGTCCACCCACTGAAACGGATAGGGTGTGTGGTAAAAGTAAGTACAAGTAAATGACCTTTCTATACATCTCGATGAGTGTTGGGTATATGGTGCGAGCTGAATATTTTATAGAGCAATAGGTATTCGATGCGAGATGGGGTCAGTATCACGCCGGCCGCATTTATTTTCCAGGACTTTTCTTGATGATCATGTTAGGTTCGGTTGATCTGGGTGTTTTTATTAATTAGAAAAAAAATATTCGTCTCGATGGGGATTCGAACACATGATAACCTGTCGAGCAGGTTAGCGGTCTGGCCACTGTGAAACGCGGCTCCGCCTAATAATATAGAATGCCAAATAACAAGCACCGGAGAGCTATGGCACGCGTGCCAAGAGTGGCACGCTAAACGTTTTTCAACGGCACGCTGAGTGAATTGAAATACAATATATGATCTCATAAAGATTGACAAATTAGTAACATTGAGGCACATAATTATTTGAAAGCTGGTGTTCTATAAAGTCAGTAATTGGTGTTAAACCTACACATGTTCTTAGTTTCTTATTTGTCTCATCTAAGGAGTCTCGGTGGTGACACTATAACACCGCCAGTCACGCGTTAAAAAGGTTGTTGGTTTGATTTCGGGCTACATCACGAGCGTTATTTACTCTGAGATTCCTGAGGACATGCTGTGATGTCGGTTCCTAAATCAATCAATCAATCAGATTCCTGAGGACATGCTGTGATGTCGGTTCCTAAATCAATCAATCAATCAGATTCCTGAGGACATGCTGTGATGTCGGTTCCTAAATCAATCAATCAATCAATCAGATTCCTGAGGACATGCTGTGATGTCGGTTCCTAAATCAATCAATCAATCAATCAGATTCCTGAGGACATGCTGTGATGTCGGTTCCTAAATCAATCAATCAATCAATCAGATTCCTGAGGACATGCTGTGATGTCGGTTCCTAAATCAATCAATCAATCAATCAGATTCCTGAGGACATGCTGTGATGTCGGTTCCTAAATCAATCAATCAATCAATCAATCAATCAGATTCTTGAGGAATGACACTGGAGCTACGGAATTCATGCTCTATGCGTCGCTTTCGACATGCCGCCCTGTTGGAAAGAGACTGAGCCATATGGAATAAAACGCAGTGCAATGAAGTAGACCCTATTGATTTTTAAACTCTTTTTATTTCTCTGTCTTGTCTTATATTCTTGATCCTCTCAAATCTAAAGTTTGTAGATATTGAAAGTAAGCATGTACGATATGTTCCAAACTCATCATGTGAGTATAGAGCAACAATGACTGGCCTTAACGAAGTTTTGTTTCCCCGTTATTTCCTTCCCTTCTTTCCCGACCGTTCCACCACCAACTCTATAGTTCTCTCGGTTGTCGCATATTCATGGTAGTGTTAAGCCAACAACAAGGTAGTAAACAAGTGAGTAGGTACAATTATCTCGGAACAGTAATAACATCTGATGGGAGATGCCTTGAGGAGATTAGAACAAGAATCGCCATGGCAAAAGTAGCCTTTAGCAAGATGAAAAACATATTGACCAATAAAAAGATGTAAATTGAAACGAGAAAGAGAGTGTTTAGATGCTACATAGAACCTGTACTTTTATATGGATGTGAAGCGTGGACAATGAGCAGTCAGGCTGAAAAACATCTGATGGCTGTAGAGATGTGGTTTCTGAGGAAAATGCAAAGAATACGATGGACAGCCAGAAAGACCAATGAACAAGTCCTTCAAGAAACAAATGAAGATCGTAAATTGATTAGAGAAATTAGACGTAGACAGTCAAAATTCTTTGGGCATGTTATGAGAAGAAATGGATTGGAGAATTTTGTGACAACTGGTAAGATCGAGGGGAACAGACCAAGGGGAAGACCTAGAAGCAAGTACCTGGATGGCTTGGCCTTGTGGCATGGTCGAGACAGAAACAGCGGAGCTGATCCATGACTCTGGTGATCGAGTGAGATGGCAGAACATGACCGCCCATGCTTACCGGCATGACACATGATGGATGGATGGTTAAGCCACCACTACTAAAGCATAAATGGTGTTGTTGTTATGTATTAACTAATACTGTTCCGTTAACATGATTGTGGTATTCAAATTAGTTGATATTCTATCTTAATAAAATGTACATATGACAATGTTACAATTACATTTCAAAATAATGTGTTCATAACGTAAAGTGTTCTAAGCATAATATTTGTATTTGCCCCTATTTATATTAAAATATTGAATAATCTAACAATAATAGAATAATTATTTATCGTACAAAACGTATGTACACGATATGATGGACTTACGTTGGCATGTTGGGTGACTTTGCAAGAACATAGGTTGCACACTGAGTGACTTTACAAGGACTTAGGTTGGCACACTGAGTGATGTTGTAACTATCTTATACATAGGTTGGCATACTGAGTGATGTTGTAAGAACATTAGTTTGCACACTGAGTGATGTGGTAAGGACATAAGTTGGCACACTGAGTGACTTTGCAAGGACAGAGGTTGGCACACTGAGTGACTTTGCAGGGAGTTAGGTTGCCACACTGAGTGACTTTGCAAGGACAGAGGTTGGCACTCTGAGTGACTTTGCAAGAAGTTAGGTTCACACGCTGAGTGACCTTACAACATTAATTCGGCGCAGCTCTACACAAAGGCTGTCCAACCCCTGCCATATACCAATATAATGACTCGAATACATAACACTCGTTGACTTGGTTGTAAGCAAGAAGATAGTTGTCTGTTAAAATTAGCTGCATGTTGTAAAATACAACTTGGGCCAACCCAAATTGTTTCTTGAGTCTTCATCTTCTGATTTGTCCTGTTGCTTTTGCCCCGAGGCGCTGCAGGGAGGCGATAGATGTCATTTTCTGTGTTTCACTTGTCTTGTTATCTGTACTAACGTCATATTTGATTTCTTCAAAGTCTGTTTAATTCCACCTGGTCAACTCTTTCTGGGGCATCCTCTTGCCTTGTATCCCAATGTCCTCATGTTTAAATGTCGCTTTAAAAAGATCGACTTCATTGCACCGCGTTTTTATCCCATATGACCAAGTCTCTTTCCGCAGCGAACTACCGAGAGCGTCGCACAAAGCACGAACTCCGTAGCTATAGCGACGAACCCCACAGGAGTCTCCGAAAAAAAATACACTCGTGAACCGAAGGCCGCGATCCGGAATCGAACCCACAACCTTCGAAGCCCGAGTCAGACGGATTGACAACTTCGCCACGGAAAAACGTCTGTTATCGATTTGTTAAAATGTTTAATCTGCTGGTTGAACTTATTCCATTCCAGCCGAATGTCCGATCTAATTAATTCTCTGGTGTTTTATAAAGTCAGTAATCGGTGTTTTCACTACTCATAATCTTCGTTTCTTATTTGTCTCAACTAAGGAGTCTCGGTGGTGATATGATAACACCGTCTGTCTCGAAGGTTGCGGGCTCGATTTCCGGCTACATCACGAGTGTAACTTTCTCTGAGACTCCTGAAGAATGTTGCTGGAGCTACGGAGTTCGTGCTCTGTGCGATACTTTCGATGGGTCGCCATGCGGAAAGAGACCGAGCCAGGTGGAATAAAATGCGGTGCAATGAAGTCGATGCTACTGTCTTTTAAACCGTTTTGTTGTTCTTTATCTCATCTTATTTTTTATTCCAGAAGCATTTCTAACGCATCGTATCTTACCTGACCTCATCTGATCTCATCCGATATCATATCATATCATATCATATCATAAAAAAAATTCGCTTAAAAGTCGACAGGGTCGACTTCATTGCACCGGGTTTTATCCCATATGGCTCGGTCTCTTTCCGCAGCACGGAAAGCGTCGCACAAAGCACGAACTCCGTAGCTTTTAGCGACGACCCATAGGAGTCTCCGAAACATTTAACTCGTAAACCGAAGGGCGCGGCCCGGAATCGAACCCACAACATTCGGAACACGAGACAAACGGCTTGACCACTTCGCCACAGAGACTCCCAAATCATATCATATCATATCACATCACATCACATCATATCATATCATATCATATAGCACATCACATCATATCACATATCATATCATATCATATCATATCATCTGATATTATCTCATCGCATCACATATTATCTCATCTCATGTCATCTCGTCTCATATTATCTCATCTCATCTCATTTCATCTCATCTCATTTCATCTCACATCATCTCATATAATATCATCTCATACCATCTCATCTCGCCTCATCTCATCTCATCTTATCTCATATTATCTCATCTCATGTCATCTCACCTTATATTATCTCATCTCATATCATCTCATGTCATCTAATATTATCTCATATTATCTCATCTCATATCTCATCTCATATCTCATCTCATCACATATTATCTCATCTCATCTCATCTCAGATGATGTGATCCACGTCTGTGTGTTTCTAGACCTGTCCATGTCTCATCTAAGGAGTCTGGGTGGTGACATTATAACACTGCCTGTCTCGCGTTACGAAGGTTATTGGTTTGATTTCGGGCTATATCACGAGCGTTATTTATTCTGAGATTCCTGAGGAATGACGCTGGAGCTACGGAATTCATGCTCTGTGCGTCGCTTTAGACATGTCGCCATGTAGGAAAGAGACTGAGCCATATGGAATAAAACGCAGTGCAATGAAGTAGATCCCATTGCATTTTAAACTCTTTGTGGGACTAATAAATCACCCGTCAGCTTCTTCTGTATCTGTGCGTGCTGATATCAGGTTACTGAGTTAAATCTGTCATTGTCTGTTTCGTCGTCGAGTCACGAAAAGCCGTCGACAAGTTCGTGACTCTCTCCATTTAGGGATGATGGACACAGATCCGACTAGAAGCTTCTAGAGAAATATGATCGTGACAAAGAACCAGCGTTGACTACATACTCGTGTGTGGCTATAAACAAATCATTAATAATCATAATCATATATAGAAAATAATCATTTCTACAAACCGTGGCCCCGTGGTCATGGTTTCGCGAAGTTGATAGAAGCAGATTCAAATTTGTTTTAATTGACCCGAGCTTCTAGGTCGGTGGTTCTCAACCGGTTTTGGGGTTTCCAGGGGGGGGGGGGGGGAAATTAAGATTATTTCATGATCGCGTTAATACAAGAACCGATTACTTGATCTTGCTTTTCCCTTCATACTTTACGGTTTTGTACGTCTCACCCTTCTAAAATTCATTTTATAAAGTAAGTAGACCCACATACAAATAGATAATATGACCATTAAAAGAACGGAAACATACAAATACCTGGTTACAATCTTCAACTGCTCCAACATCATAAGGGAAGAAATAAAAACTAGAATCAATTCTGGAAATAAGATATACTATGCACTACAACATCTACTAAAATCAAATGCGCTATCTCGTAACACCAAAATCACAATATACAAAACACTGATCAGACCAGTTGTGCTGTAAGGCTCTGAAACCTGGAGTACAACGAAAGGAGACGAAGCCTTGTTACAAACCTTTGAGAACACAGTTTTAAGACGCATCTTTGGACCCATTATGGATAACCAAAGTGGAGAGTGGAAAAGAAGAAGTAACAAAGACATCTATGATCTGTTGTCCGCGCTAATCACTGGTATCATGAAGGCTAATAGACTACAATGGCTGGGGCATATAGGAAGAATGGAAGATAATAGGGAAACAAAACTCGCTTACACTCAGGAAATAAATGACCGTAGACCTCGAGGTAGACCAAGAAGACGGTGGAGAGATAATATATATACAGACCAACAAGCACTTGGAATTAACGACTGGCAAGAGAAGGTCAATCAGAGAGACGAATGGAGACGGATTGCATCTGCAGCAAAGAACCTCAATGGCTCGGAACGCTGAAGAAGAAGAAGAAGAAGTAGACTCACAAATCACGTCTTATGTGGACGTCTAGACTTGTTTTAGTATGTGCTTCCATTATTACATATACTGTGTAGGGGCGGGAGGGGGGATTTTTAGGTAGGAAATACGAAAGGTGGGGGGGGGATGAGGTTCTTAAAATATGGTGAAGGAGGGCACGGCCAAATGTTTAGGTAGGAAATATGAAAGGGGGGGGGGAATGACGTTCTTAAAATATGGTGAAGTGGGGAAAGGGCCAAAAAAGGTTGAGAACCACTGTTCTAGGTGAACCCAGCCTAAGAACGATTCCAAGCAAATGTCTTCAGAAGTAAAGTACCGGCGGAGAGATACTGACCACGTGACCAGTCGAGCGCCGAATGGTTTATAAAATTATGGGTTCAACACTATATGTTCAATGCGCATTAAAGTGTGTGAAAGGGTACTTTACTTATTTACTGACAAATAACAGTTGCTAACAGATGCAGGCGATTTGACAGCAGACCGCCTTGATTTGATTTTTCTAAAAATGGTATGAGTGCCGGTCGTTCAGAAAGTAATGGCAAACTGAACGTAAAGCTGTTAAAAAATCACAAACGGCTAAAAAAAAATATGCTGGGGTTAACTGCGATGGGCTATTTTAGTGTTGGTTTTTTTTTTTTTTTTAATTATCGAAATAATCTATTTATGTAACGAAAACTACAAGACGAGGAACGAAGTTTTCCGCCTAAATAAATGCAATTTTGTGAGAGGCAAGAAGGCTGATTTAAAATAGATTGGGCAGAAATGTGGGTGTGGATGGGTTTCAGCAATGTTATTGTTGTCAATATGAAAGCTTTATAACAATCTACCCGAAGACAAATTTGCTTAACCCGGTAATGGTTTGGAGTCTGTCCTAAGCATTGAAACAAAAACCAAAACAAAAACGCATCTGTTCTATTGAAACATACGCAAGCGAATCTTGGATCATTTCACAAACACCGAAAAAGAAAGTTGAGGATTTTGAACAGAAACGTTACAGAAATATTCTTAGGGAAAAATGGATCAAAAAGACGAAAGGGGGTCATCATGGCCGAATGGCGCTCGCTCTTAAACTTCCGGTGTGTTTATGCCGGGATAGCGGGTTAAACCCCATATACCGGTCATTTGGATTAAAATGTTGACTTCTCATCCTTGATTTTAGGGACGTAAATTACAAGCACCTCAGAAGTCTAAGTGGGTTCGCCTGATGGCGAGGGACACTGGTAATAGGGAAAGCTAATCCACACGCAAAAAAGCAGTCCAACGCACCAGAAGTAGCAGCAACACGGGAATAGACAAAGCTTGAGTTTAAAGTGAGCGAACGCAACAATAATAAAATTAAGACGAAATATGGTGATATTGTACAAGAACTTAACATAGCAGAAATTTAACTCATAACCAGCATCGTGTCTGAAAATATGAAGATTGGCCATGTTTAACGGCGCAGTTAAGTAATTTGTGATTTATGCGAGCGCATGAGCTTCTCAGCTGTATTTATGCTTATACTACTTGTTGATGTCTGCATTATGAGTTGAAATCAACCTCATGTCTTTGTGGCATAATGTGACGAATGCCCATTATAGAAGTTATTCCACACAGAGATGCAAGAAACAGCTATACCGTACAGGCATGCATAAAAAAGTACACCATACAGGCATGCATAAATCAATTATACCATACACTCATGCAAGAAACAACTGTGTCATACGGGCATGCATAAAAACAACTATACCATACAGGCATGCAAGAAACAACTATACTATGCAGGTATGAAAGAAATAACTATGCCATACAGGCATGCAAGAAACAACTATACCATACAGGCATGCATAAAAACAACTATACCATACAGGCACGCACAAATACAACTATATCGTACAGACATGCAAGAAACAACTATATCATACAGGCATGCAAGAAACTACTATACCACAAAGGCATGCAAGAAACTACTATATCATACAGGCATGCAAGAAACTACTTTACCACACAGGCATGCAAGAAACTACTTTACCACACAGGCATGCAAGAAACTACTTTACCACACAGACATGCAAGAAACTACTTTACCACACAGACATGCAAGAAACTACTATATCATACAGGCATGCAAGAAACTACTTTACCATACAGGCATGCAAGAAACTACTATATCATACAGGCATGCAAGAAACTACTTTACCATACAGACATGCAAGAAACTACTATATCATACAGGCATGCAAGAAACTACTTTACCATACAGGCATGCAAGAAACTACTTTACTACACAGGCATGCAAGAAACTACTTTACCACACAGACATGCAAGAAACTACTTTACCACACAGACATGCAAGAAACTACTATATCATACAGGCATGCAAGAAACTACTATACCACACAGACATGCAAGAAACTACTATATCATACAGGCATGCAAGAAACTACTATACCACACAGGCATGTAAGAAACTACTATATCATACAGGCATGCAAGAAACTACTATACCACACAGACATGTAAGAAACTACTATATCATACAGGCATGTAAGAAACTACTATACCACACAGGCATGTAAGAAACTACTTTACCACACAGGCATGCAAGAAACTACTATATCATACAGGCATGCAAGAAACTACTATACCACACAGGCATGCAAGAATTTACTATACCACACAGGCATGTAAGAAACTACTATACCATACAGGCATGCATAAAAACAACTATACCATAAAGGCACGCATAAATACAACTACACCATACAGGCATGCAAGAAACACCTATACCATACAGATATGCAAAAAACAATTATACCACACAGGCATTCAAGAAACAACTATATCATGCAGGCATTCAAGAAACAGCTATACCACACAGGCATTCAAGAAACAACTATAATATCCAGGCATTCAAGAAATAACATAGCACATGAATTCAAGAAATAGTAACATCACACAGACAACCAAGAAATTGCTGCCTCGTTCAAGCATACAAGAAATGACTACATCATTGAAGTTGGCAAGAAACATCTACATTACACAGGCATTCAAAAAAGAAATACATCAAATGCATGCATTGAGGTCAGCTTGGCGGAATAGATACGAGCGCTCGATGTTAAACATCCGGTGTGCTGATGTCGAGGTAGCGGGTTTAACTTCGACACCGGTCAGTAGGACTAAAATGTTGAATTTTCGAACTTGACGTGGGAACATAAATTATATTAGTTAGTTATTTAGTCAGTCAGTCAGTCAGTCAGTCAGTCAGTCAGTCAGTCAGTCAGTCAGTCAGTCAGTCAGTTAGTTAGTTAGTTAGTTAGTTAGTTAGTTAGTTAGTTAGTTAGTTGCGGTTCAAAATTCACGGCAGCGAGTCGTCCCCATTATGCTCCATTCCTGTGCCAGTGAATATCACAAACTACTCCCCAATGTGAAAAGTGAAACAGATAGGAGTCTCGGCAAGCCAACAGCCCGAACAAGTACACTGTGGATAATGCCGTCGCCAGAATGCCAACACAAAAGTCTACCAAGAAAAATACAGTTCATCGTCGATGGAATCGGCAGTCACCAGAAATACTTCATTGACCCGGGTTTTATCCCAAATTGCTCGATATCTTTCCGCAGGGCGACCCGCCAAAAGTGCAACACAAAGCACGAACTTCGTAGCTCCAGCAACGACCCCAGGGAGTCTCCTGAAAAATGCACTTGTAAACTGAAAAGGCAAACCAGTAAATTACATGTACGTGTGAAGTCGGAGTGGGGTCGCTTGAAGGCGTGGGATACTGTTAATATGGAAAGATAATCCACACTCAAAGATTAATCCATTGCACTAGAAGTAGCAGCGTGTGTGTAGATTACGCATGATTTCAAAGCCAGCGAATAAAAAAAAAACAGGAAACGCATGCATGAACAGCCACATGACACAGCATGCAAAAAGCTACAAGCTACATAACATATGCTGGGAAGATACCAATACATCAAACAAACACGCACAATACAAGTACATTACACAGGTTGTCCTGGATCAGACATAAACGAATACATCAAACAGGCATGCGATAAATAACTACATCACACATACTGTCCTGGTTCAGGCATAAACAAATACATCGAACAGGCATGCAAGAAACACATACACTGCACAGGCATGCACAAAACAAATATACCAAATAAGCGTACAAGAAACAGCTACATTACACAGCCATGTTAACAGCCCTGGTACAGACATGAAGAGAACTGTCCCACACGTGGGTTAGTGTGAAAATAACAGGACTCGACTATTTCTGTCTTCGGACTTTCTAACCAGATGCCGATGATGATAAAAGTAGGGTAAATGTTCTGTCTTCAAAGGCATTATTTGTTTCTTTCTCTTTTCGTTGACCCTGGAAATTCGTTAATCTGTGTTCATAATTTCCTGGCACGTCCACAAACACAATCGCTTGACGAATTTCTTCTTTACCAAACGCTTGTTATATTAAACCACATTATCCCACTTAATACTGTGACTCTATCTATCTAAGACAGCTGCTGCAGTAACTCATTATCTCCGGTTATTACTGTAACTCTTCTCCATCTATTTCTTTAACTCTTTCTATCTGAGAAAGATGATACTGAACCCATGCTTTCCTGCTTAAATCTTTAACATTTTCTAAGATAGCTGATGTTGTTCCACATTCACTCCCTCCAATTACTTTAATTCTATCAAGGACCCACCAATTACTTTACATCTTTCTATCAAGGACCCACCAATTACTTTACCTCTTTCTATCAAGGACCCACCAATTACTTTACATCTTTCTATCAAGGTCCCACCAATTACTTTACCTCTTTCTATCAAAGACCCACCAATTACTGTAACTCTGTCTATCCAGGACCCACCAATTACTTTATCTCTGTCTATCAAGGACCCACTAATTACTTTATCTCTGTCTATCAAGCACCCATCGATTAATTTATCTCTGTCTATCAAGGATCCACCGATTACTGTAACTCTGTCTATCAAGGACCGACCAATTACTGTAACTCTGTCTATCAAGGACCTACCAATTACTTTATCTCTTTCTATCAAGCACCCACCAATTACGTTATCTATTTCTATCAAGGGCAGGTTATAAATTAACGCACGATTTTACACGCCTTCAGGGGCATTGGTCATACCTGCTAGATCGATAATTTAGAGCAGATAATTGACCCCCAACCTGCTCAGTTTTCACTTTAATTGGTTTCTACCCTCTGGCAATTATACTCATATCTATAAAGTTAGTTAGTTAGTCGGAGTTCCAACTTTACGACAAAGGTCACCCTTGTAATGCTCCGTTCCGGTGCCAGTGAATATCACAAAAATGCTTCTCACTGCCCCATGTGAAGAGGTACAACAGTACGCACAGACAAGTACATGCGTAAGGCCGCTGCCAGAATGCCAACACAACAATCCGCCACGAAATAAACAATTAATCGTCGATGAGTTGTATGACTCTTCGCTGGCTGTTAAACGAGGGGACGGAGCACGCATGGGAATGTCCTGAGTGCAGTGATGTCGGTTCTTAACTCAACTCAACTCAATTGGAAGTGGCAGCCACTTGAAATACAGCAGCTTCACACACATTACTGCATAATGCAAAACTAGCTAGTTCAGCTACAGACCGTCGCCATTTTCTGGACATGCAGTTTACGACACAAACAACCTCGGACAGATGTAAAATCACTCCACACGAAACCCACAGCTCAGTGTCGCTCCAAGCACTCAACTCAGTAGCTGGGCGAGGAAAAATAATGTACTACCAGTCCAACTGAGGAAAATGCGTAAGCAAGTCGTAGCCGGAAGCAAAAGCACTCCCGAGACCTTAACAGCTCAACCGTCTATCCGCAATGTTGGACCGGAAGTCAGAGATTCTGTATTCTCGCCAATGTGTTATCAGCACCCATAAGAGATGAACATAACAACAGCCCTTTAACCAACCATGTATACAGTAAGAGGCGACTCAGGGTGCCATGATGCTGCTGTGGGGTGGGGGGTGTTGACTTGCGGATAATACTGCTGACAATGATTACCTGAAATAATGGCTTTCACACACAAGAATCCGGCAGATGTTCAGACGAAAAGATCAAGACAAACTCACGCAGTTTTATTTCTTCCCAGAGGATATACATCACATATGCACCCACAACAGGATGAGACATTTTTAGTCACAATAGTCATTTGGCTGGTCGAGTTGCTAGAATACCGGATTCTCCTTCGGGAGACCCGGGTTCGAATCCTCGGTAAGGTGTGGATGTTTTTCTGTCGGGGGCAAATGGAAACCCCTAACCCGCACAGTTCGCGGCGACTGCACTATATAGCTAGGAGGCCGTAATTTCTCAGGCTCAAGGCCCACCTGTCATACACCGCAAGTTACTATATAGGCATTATGATTCGCCTAAAGACTGATCATCGCAAGACAAGGACAGAGACGTTAAAATTAGCAACATGGAACGTTGGGACGTTAAACGAAGACGAAAATGTAGAGAAAAATTATAGAACATAAAACAAGAAATTGAAAGCAAAAAAATTAATATTCTATGGATGTGCGAAACGAGATGGACAGGAGCAGGCATCAAAATAGATGAAGATTTTAAGATTATTTATTCTGGAGGTGAAGATCGACAAAGGGGAGTGGCTATTATTTTGGACCGGAAAACATCAAAATCTGTTCAAGGATATTGGGCCGTGTCGGACAGAGTTCTACTAGTTAAATTAAGTGGCAGACCTTTTAGCATAAATATTATTCAAGTATATGCCCCAACAGGAGAATCCAGTGAAGATAATGTAGAGGAATTTTATAATGACATAGAGACTGCCTTAAAGAAATGTAAAAATTCAGAAATAAACATCATAATAGGAGACTTCAATGCAAAAATAGGAAATCGAGGTGATAGATACACAGTAGGAAACTATGGTTTAGGTGAGAGAAATGAAAGAGGATACAGACTCGTAGAGTGGGCAAAAGAACAGGAAATGATTGTAGGAAACACCTGGTTTAAGCAACACCCTAGAAGATTATGGACATGGAGGAGTCCTGATAGCAGGATCAGAAACCAGATTGACAACATTCTGATTAGCAGAAGATTTAGAAACGCACTAACAGTAGCACAAACAGTTCCCAGTGCTGATTGTTATAGTGACCTCAGACTACTTACAGGAACACTGAGGATAAAGTTGAAGAAAGTCAAGTATATAACAGGAAACACTAAATATGATTTGTGTACATTGAGTAATGACAAGGAAATACAAAACAAATTCAACATAGAAGTACAGAACAGATTTGATATATTGTCTGATCTAGAGATATTATTCCCTGATGTGGATGATCAATGGGAAATGTTGAAGAATTCAATCAGTTTGGCTGCAGAAACAACTATTCCAAAATTAAAAAAGGTGGGTCGTAAAAAATGGATGACAGAAGACATTTCACACCTAATGGAAACAAGAAGACTCAACAAAAATAATCCTGCCAAATATGAAGAAATTCACAGACAAGTCAGAATATTATGTAAGGAGGCAAAAGAAGCATGGCTTGAGGAAAAGTGCTTAGACATTGAAAAACAACACAACAGTCAAAATACCAAATTAGTGCACAAAAGAATTCAGGAACTTACTAATAAAAGAACAAGTACATCAACAGGCTGTCTAAAAACTAAAGATGGCAAAATCATAATAGAAAAAGATCAGATTCTACATGTATGGACATATTATGTGAAAAACCTTTATAATGATAACAGAGAGGAACAGTATGATATTAGATTGAAGGAACGCCAATGTTGAAGATGGAGGTTCGAAATGTTCTTAAGCATATGAAAGCTGGCAAGGCCCCCGGTGCAGATAACATCACAACAGAAATGATTAAAGCTTTAGAAGAATTTGGACTAGATCAAGTCACCAGACTGCTGAACACATTATATGATACTGGAGATATACCTTCTGAATTATGTAACTCTGTATTTATTGCAATCCCAAAGAAATCAGGAACCTTGGAATGTGATCAACATAGAACAATTAGTATAATGAGCCACATCACAAAGATTTTGCTACGAATTATCATGCAAAGAGTGAGGAAGAAAATACAACCTGAAATAGGGGAAGAACAATGTGGGTTTGTAGAAGGAAAGGGTACAGTAAATGCTGTGTATATGCTGCGAACAGTTATTGAACGTGCTATAGAAGTAAACAAGGATATACACCTTTGCTTTATTGACTACACAAAGGCTTTTGATAGAGTTAGACATGTCAACATGGTAGATATGCTTGCAGATCTACAAATTGATGGGAAAGACATTAGACTTATAAAAAACATATATTGGAAACAACAAGCTGCCATAAGGATTGATAATGAAGTGGGACAATATCAACCTATTAAGAGAGGTGTTAGGCAGGGATGTGTAATGTCTCCAGATCTTTTTTCCCTATACAGTGAAAATATTTTCAGGAATGTAGAAGATATAAATGGAATCAGCATTAGAGGACGAAACATCAATAACATTAGATATGCAGATGATACAGTATTGATTGCAGACAATGCACAAGATCTACAACAATTAGTAGACGCAGTTGTTGTACACAGTGAGCAGCTGGGGTTGGAATTAAATTGTAAGAAGACACCGGTTATGGTCGTCACTAGGAAGAACGAAGTACCACAATGTAATATACAAGTAAATGGGAATATTCCTCAACAAGTTAATCGGTACAATTGTCTCCGAACAGTCATAACATCTGATGGGAGATGCCTTGAAGAAATTAGAACAAGAATCGCCATGGCGAAATTAGCTTTTAGCAACATGAAAAACATTCTGACCAATAAAACGATGTCAATTGAAACGAGAAAAAGAGTGTTCAGGAGATACATAGAGCCTGTTCTTTTGTATGGATGTGAAACTTGGAAAATGTGCACTCAACCTGAAAAACATCTGATGGCTGCAGAAATGTGGTTTCTGAGGAAAATTCAAAGAATACCATGGACAGACAGAAAAACCAATGACCAAGTACTACAGGAGACAAATGAAAATCGTAAATTGATTAGAGAAATTAGACGTAGACAGTCAAAAGTTTTTGGACATGTTATGAGAAGAAATGGATTGGAGAGCTTAGTGACAACTGGCAAGATCGAAGGGAACAGACCAAGAGGAAGACCGAGAGGAAAATACCTGGATTGCTTGGCCACATGGCATGGACGAGACAGGAACACTGAGCTGATCCACGACGCTGGTGATCGAGTGACATGGCGAGTCATGACCGCCCACGCTTTCCAGCATGACACATGATTGATTTGTTGATATATTTGACATTTTATGACAGTCAGTTGTACTCGTGTACCTCTCGATCAATGACAGATTATGGTTCTCTATAACGTAAACACAGTTCTAACGTAGCAACCTTTATCACACTGTACTCTCGCTCTGTCACAACTTGGTACAGCTCAACAGATCAGCTTATTACTTTGTCTCGTTCACAATGAACTAGAACTCATTCTTTCTGTCTGCCGCTTACAATCGACGGTCAACACTGTCATCAAATACTGAAACTGTCCATGCTCATTCTATTTTTCGCCTACACACTCAGAGCCTCAGAATATTAACAGAATGTCACTTGCGGTTGGTCCTGTGATGTAGGATGTTGGTTGATAGCGTCAAGTTATAATAAAATACCTGTTGTTGCATTAGTATCGCTGATTTAGTGCTATATGATGTTCGTCCTTTTTAAGGTGCCTGAATGAGGAAAGACTCCGGTCGTGAGCTTTTTCGAGGCTGACATGAGGTTTTGTCACGAGAGCGCAATGGGTAGTCGCTCGACTGGCTTTCTGGATGTGTCACGTATTTACGTCTATCACCTGTTTCAGTTGAATTGCTATGCAACTGCTTTAACTTGTTTAGCTCGTCTTTCATTCATAATTAACTTTATCTAGATACCTGACAGAGGGTTTTCTACCTCAATCTGCAGACAACATTAGATGCAAAATGCAATCAATCACGAGCAGTTCTACATAGGGCTTGTCATGACTTAATTGAGGACATATGCTTCATTGATAGATGAAAGATAGAAGAGGATACCGTAATTCTATCTCACACAACTGGTAATCAATTTCATTCTCTCCATATTTTATTGTAACTCGTTCTGTCCCATGAATTACAATATTACATATAAATAAGTAGTAAATAAAACACCGTTTCATATGTCATCAGGTGTAATGGGTATATGATGCTAAAGCAGTATTTTACAGACCAATCGCCATTCGGTGGCTGATGTGGTCATTTGTTCCCAAGACATTTCGCGGTACCTAATTTAGACTGGCTCGATCTGACATTCAAGATTCGAATCCACGACCAATCGATTGGCTGTCGAACGCTGTATCCTAAAGGAGGCCCTCATAACAGTTACTTGAAAAGAAATATCAACAGCCTTAGATAGTTAAAAGTTAGCTGTATATATTTTAGAGGACGTCGTATTCAATCCAAGCATGTTTGGGCTGTTTGTGTTTTCTTTCACACATACGTTCAGTAGTTTGCTATTGCTTTCAGCACGACCGGCATTTATACCACTGTATGAGAATCAGCCCAATGCGGTCTCTTTCGAATTGCTCAAAGCTGTGTTTCGGACACGGTATAGGGGAATGCATAACCACTTCGCCACAGACCCTAGGATATAAACCATTTAAATTACCGACAAAAAAGAAATCAGACAATTGAATAAAGACTCTTCTGAATTAGAGTTTTCTAGACTACTCTAAAATGTATCCCCGAATTGAAGTGCCAATAATGTATGTGAAACAGCAATATCTGAATTAATACCTTTCACATTCTCCGATTAAGTCTCTTTCGTTCAGAGAATTCCCAGCGGCAGATGCAGAGAAGTGCCCAGATAAAGCACTGATCGATTTTGTGTTCCTGCTGTGTGAGGTTAAACTGGTCAAACAATGATGCAAGATTCCCCTGTCCCCAGATGTGATCACATGCAAGTGCCACCATTTGTCACCGAAGAATATAGACGTGGGATTACTGGGTTAGGTGCCACAATATGCATGTGAGAGAGTGTCTGGGGGACGGGGGGGGGGGGGGGGGGGGACGGACGACGAGCCTGTTCGCTACATACAAGGGAAATGGGGAGGCTTACGTATGGTTGAACGATTCGAGACAACAGGGATGTGAATTTTGTTAGGACAAAACAGGAAAATGGAGGAAAAGGTGTGTGTGTGTGTGTGTGTGTGTGTGTGTGTGTGTGTGTGTGTGTGTGTATGTGTGTGTGGTGTGGGGGGGGGGTGGGTTATTGTATCTGTGACATTATGTTTATGTTTGTTTCATACTACATGCACACATACTCATACATTCGCCTACTCGCTAACACACACACACGCGCGCGCACACACACTCTCTCACACACACACACAAACACATATATCCACCCATCATGTGCCATGCCGATAAGCGTGGGAGGGTCTTGTTCTGCCATCTCACCTGATCACCAGAGTCGTGGATCAGCACTGCGTTCCTGTCTCGACCATGCCACGTGGCCAAGCCATCCAGGTATTTACTTCTCGGTCTTCCCCTTGGACTCTTCCCTTCGATCTTGCCAGTTGTCACCAAGTTCTCCAATTCATTTCTTCTCATAACATGCCCAACAAGTTTTGACTGTCTACGTCTAATATAATCAGTTTACGATCTTCATTTGTTTCTTGAAGAATTTGTTCATTGGTTTTTCTCTCTGTCCATGGTATTCTTTGCATTTTCCTCAGAAATCACATTTCCACAGCCATCAGCTGTTTTTCAGCTTGACTGCTTATTGTCTACGCTTCACATCCATACAAAAGTATAGGTTCTATGTAGCACTTCAACACTCTTTTTCTCGTTTCAATTGATATCTTTTTATTGGTCAGTATGTTTTTCATCTTGCAAAAGGCTACCTTCGCAATGGCAATTCTTGTTCTAATCTCTTCAAGGCATCTCCCATCAGATGTTATGACTGTGCCGAGATAACTGTATCGATTCACTTGCTTAAGAATATGCCCATTTACTCGTATATCATATTGTGGTATTTCCTTCTTCCCATAATCTGTCTTCTTAATATTCATATCTAACCCTAGTTTTCACTGTGTGCAACAATCGCATCTACTAAATTTTGCAGGTCCTGTTCATTGTCTGCAATCAAAATTGTATCATCTGCATATCTAATGTTATTGATGTATCGTCTCCCAATGTTGGTTCCTTCCATATCTTCTATATTTCTGAATATATTTTCACTGTACAGGGAAAAAAAGATCTGGAGACATTTCACATCCCTGTCTCACACCTCTTCTAATAGGCTGATATTGGCCTACATTGTTATCAATTCTGATGGCAGCTTGTTGTTTCCAATATATGTTTTTTACAAGTCTAAGGTCTTTTCCATCAGTTTGTAGATTTGCAAGCATCCTTATCATATCGACATGTCTCACTTTATCGAAAGCCTTTGTGTAGTCAATAAAGCAAAGATATAGATCTTTGTTTACTTCTACAGAACGCTGAATTACTGTTCTCAGTATATACACAGCATTTACTGTGCCCTTGCCTTCTCAATCAATCAATCAATCATGTGCCATGCCGGAAAGCGTGGGCGGTCATGACTCGCCATTTCACTCGATCACCAGTGTCGTGGATCAGCTCAGTGTTCCTGTCTCGTCCATGCCATGTGGCCAAGCCATCCAGGTATTTTCCTCTCGGTCTTCCTCTTGGTCTGTTCCCTTGCCAGTTGTCACCAAGTTCTCCAATCCATTTCTTCTCATAACATGTCCAAGAAATTTTGACTGTCTACGTCTAATTTCTCTAATCAGTTTACGATGTTCATTTGTCTCCTGTAGTACTTGGTCATTGGTTTTTCTGTCTGTCCATGGTATTCTTTGCATTTTCCTCAGAAACCACATTTCTGCAGCCATCAGATGTTTTTCAGCTTGACTGCTCATTGTCCAAGTTTCACATCCATACAAAAGAACAGGCTCTATGTATCCCCTCCACACTTTTTTTCTCGTTTCAATTGACATCTTTTTATTGGTCAGAATGTTTTTCATCTTGCTAAAGGCTACTTTCGCCATTCTTGTTCTAATCTCTTCAAGGCATCTCCCATCAGATGTTATGAATGTTCCAAGATAATTGTACCGATTCACTTGTTGAAGAATATTTCCATTTACTTGTATATTACATTGTGGCACTTCTTCCTTCCTAGTGATGACCATAACCTGAGTCTTTTTACAATTTAATTCTAACCCCAGTTGCACACTGTGTACAACAACCGCATCTACTAATTGTTTCAGGTCCTGCGCATTGTCTGCAATTAATACTGTATCATCTGCATATCTAATGTTATTGATGTTTCGTCCTTCAGTGCTCCTTGCCTTCTACAAACCTACATTGTTCTTCTCCTATTTCGGGTTGTATTTTCTTCCTAACTCTTTGCATGATAATTCTCATCAGAACCTTCGTGATGTGGCTCATTATACTTATTGTTCTATGTTGATCACATTCCATGGCTCCTGATTTCTTCGGGATTGCAAGAAATAAAGAATTACATAATTCAGGCGGTATATCTCCAGTATCGTATATTGCGTTCAGCAGTCTGGTGATTTGGTCTATTCCAGTCTTGCCAGTTTTCATATGGTTAAGAGCATTCTGAACTTCCATCTTCAAAATTAATGGTCCTTCATTATTATTCCTAAGATCATGTTCTTCTCTTGTATCATCATAAAGGTCTTTCACATAATCTGACCAGGCATGTATAATCTGATCTTTTTCTATTATGATTTTGCTATCTTTGGTTTTTAGGCAACCCGTTGATGTGTGTGTGTGTTATTTTGTTAGTGATGTCATTAATTATTTTGTGCGTTAATTTGGTATTCCGGGTGTTGTGTTGGTTTTCAATGTCCTTGCAATTTTCCTCAAGCCATGTTTCTTTTGCCTCTTTGCATAGCCTCCTAATTTTCCTGTGAATCTCTTTATATTTTTCCTTGTTATTTTTGTTATTCCTTCTTACTTCCATGAGTTTTAAGATGACTTCCGTCATCCATTTCTTGCGTCCTATTATCGTTATTTTTTGGGATGGTTGTTTCTGCAGCTTGGTTGACTGATTTCTTCAATTTTTCCAATTGGTCACTGACGTCTTGAAATAGTATTTCCATATCGGACAATGCATCGAATCTGTTCTTTACCTCTAAGTTGAATTTATCTTTTATTTCCTCACTCTTCAGTGACTGTAGATCAAATTTTGTGTTTCTTAGTGGTGAATATTTGACTTTCTTATATATAAACACACAAACACGTGCGTGCATATGAGCACATACGTGCATGTAGACAAGTAGACATACATAAATACACACAGACATGCATGCACATAGAGAGACAGACAGACATCCATTGTAACAATGTTTTCCCGTAGTGAATTTGAATAACGAAGACAAAAACAATAGTTTGCACGATTAATCTGCATAGGCCAGTTTGGTGCAAACAGAAGTACTTGAAAGTCAGTTTAAAATTACCGTGATAGACAACTGAAATTACTGTGTGATTATGCGTATATTTCAGCATGAATGATGTATATAATTACTTTACTTTATGCTGTGTGATTTATGCAGTATATACCTGCCGAGATGCAGCGAAACATATCAGGCAATAAATCGTGCAATCTATTGTTTGTGTCTTCATTAGTCATAAAGATTTATTAATCCATCCATCCGTCCATCCATTAATCCATTCATCCACTCAACAACAACACACACACACAAACGCGCGCGCGCACACACACACACAAACGCGAGCACACACACACACACACACACACACACACACACATCCTCTACCAACTGGCGTGGGCGATACTGCTTCTCAATATCTGACCAATTCCAACATGTATCAATTCGTGCTCTGACACCCTTCCATTCCATTCCATGACACAAAGACACCGTCTAGAATTTTCGTTCACGCTCTTCCTCTTTCTCTCTTTCCACATATATTTCCTGCTATCACAAATTGTTCAAGTTTTCCCCTTCTGACAATAAAGTCAAACAATGGAGACTGTCTCATTCTGATGATTATTGTAAGTTGTCTTCGTGTCTTAGGCACTTGCAAAACATTAAAGGTGCTCCTTTTGGCTGCCTTAAGGAATTTTCATAATTCTTCTTGTTAACTATAATTCTGAGGCCTTCAGGGAGGCAGCGAGAGAAAATTTGACAATACTATATATAAAATACACATACAATACATACAAGCCCACACACACAAACCACCACCACCACCACCACCACCGCCGCCACCACCATCACCACCACCATCAGCATCACCATCAGCATCACCACCACCACCACCGTCACCACCACCACCACCACCACCACCACCATCAGCATCACCACAACCATAACCACCACCACCACCGATCACCACCACCACCACCACCACCACCACTACCACCACCACCGTCACCACCAGCACCACCACCATCACCACCACCACCACCACTACCACCACCACCGTCACCACCACCACCACCACCGTCACCACCAGCACCACCAGCACCACCACCACTACCACCACCACCGTCACCACCACCACCACCACCGTCACCACCACCACCATCACCACCACCACTACCACCACCACCGTCATCACCACCACCACCACCACCACCATCAGCATCACCACAACCATAACCACCACCACCACCATCACCACCACCACCACCACCACCATCACCACCACCACCACCGTCACCACCAGCACCACCACCATCACCACCACCGTCACCATCAGCACCAGCACCACCATCACCACCACTACCACCACCACCACCACCACCATCACCACCACCATCACCACCACCACCATCACCACAACCACTACCACCACCATCACCACCACCATCATCACCACCACCATCACCACAACCATCACCACCATCACTACCACCATCACCACAACCATCACCACCACCACCATCACCACAACCACTACCACCACCATCACCACCACCATCACCACCACCACCACCACCACAACCATCACCACCATCACTACCAGCATCACCACCACCACCATCACCACCACCACCATCACCACCACCACTACCACCACCATCACCACCACCATCACCACCACCACCATCACCACCACCACCATCACCACCACCACTACCACCACCATCACCACAACCATCACCATTACCACCACCACCACCATCACCACCACCACCATCACCACCACCACCATCACCACCACCACTACCACCACCATCACCACCACCATCACCACCACCACCATCACCACAACCATCACCACCACCACCACCATCAGTACCACCACCATCACCACAACCATCACCATCACCACCACCATCACCACCATCACCACCACCACCATCACCACCACCACCATCACCACAACCATCACCATCACCACCACCACCATCACCACCACCATCATCACCACCACCATCACCAACACCACCATCACCACAACCATCACCACCACCACCACCATCAGTACCACCACCACCAGCACCACCACCATCACCACCACCATCATCACCACAACCACCACCATCACCACCACTATCACCATCACCACCACCACCACCATCAATACCACCATCACTACCACAACCACCACCACTACCACCACCACCATCACCGTCACCACAAGCACCACCACCATCACCACCACCATCACCACCACCATCACCACCACCGTCACCATCAGCACCAGCACCACCACCACCTCCACCATCACCACCATCACCACCATCACTACCACCATCACCACCACCACCATCACCTCCACCACTACCACCACAACCACCACCAGCACCATCACCATCACCACCACTATCACCACCACCATCACCACCACCACCACTATCACCACCACCATCACCACCACCACCATCAGTACCACCACCACCATCACCACCGGCACCAGCACCACCACCATCACCACCACCGACACCACCAGCACCACCACCATCATCACCACAACCACCACCATCACCACCACCAACACCACCACCACCACCATCACTACCACCATCACTACCGCCATCACCACCACCACTACCAACACCATCACCACCACCGCCACCACCACCGCCACCACCACCGCCACCACCACCACCACCACCACCGCCACCACCACCATCAGCATCACCACCACCACCACCACCACCATCAGCATCACCACCACCATCACTACCACCACCATCACCACCACCATCACCATCACTACCACCATCACTACCACCATCAGCATCACCACCACCATCACCACCACCACCATCAGCATCACCACAACCATCACCACCACCACCACCACCACCATCACCACCACCATCACCACCACCACCACCACCATCACCACCACCGTCTCCATCACCACCACCACCATCAGCACCACCACCACCATCACCACCATCACCACCACCACCACCACCAGCACCACCACCATCACCATCACCACCACCACCATCAGCACCACCACCACCATCACCACCACCGTCACCATCACCACCACCACCTTCACCACCACCGTCACCACCACCACCATCACCACCACCGTCACCACCAGCACCAGAACCATCACCACCACCATCACCACCACCGTCACCATCAGCACCAGCACCACCACCACCACCATCACTACCACCATCACCACCACCATCACCACCACCACCACCACCATCACCACCATCACCACCACCACCATCATCACCACCACCATCACCACCACCACCGTCACCATCAGCACCACCACCATCACCACCACCGTCACCATCAGCACCAGCACCACCACCACCACCACCATCACTACCACCATCACCACCACCATCACCACCACCACCACCATCACCACCATCACCACCACCACCATCATCACCACCACCATCACCACCATCACCACCACCATCATCACCACAACCACCACCATCACCACCACCATTACCACCACCATCACCATCACCACCACCACCACCACCACCACCACTACCACCACCACCACCACCATCACCACCACCGTCACCACCAGCACCACCACCATCACCACCACCACCACCATCACCACCACCACCACCACCATCACCTCCACCACCACCATCACTACCACCATCACCACCACTACCACCACCACCACCATCACCACTACTACCACCACCACCACAATAATAAGATGAGTGTGTCCTTAACTGGGGTGCAAACATAGCTCACCGTATTTTCCTGTCTGTTTCCCTATAATGTTTCTTCGGTCCTATATTTTCTGTAAGTGCACATCAATACTCCTAAAATATTTAACATTATATTTCAATGACCTTTGGAGTTTTCATAGTAAATGACATTTCTGTGACACCCTCGTCCTACAAGGAACGACGCAACCGAACACAGCCGGAACGAGATATTGCTTGCGTCTAGACCCTGGTCTCAATGAGTCTTCGAGTGAAGCTGTAGCAACTGAATTAGTTCTACTCATACTTCATTCACGTTCATAGCAATTGGCGAACGCCCAGAGCCACTAAGACAGTTCGTGAGCAAATTCACAGTTTTGATTATCGCGCACAGAAGTAGAAAAGGGAATTAGAGATTAAAAGAAGCAATAGACAACATAATAATTGAAAGCTATAGTTCAACACCTGGATTCGAACCTGTTTTCTCTAGTTGACAACTGCGCCTCGCAGCTGGAACAAGTGTACTTCGACGCACGACTAACTAGACATTCTTTATAAAAAGTGCCAGGTCTATCGCCCACCTCAGTTCACAACTATGGAATATGGAGAAAAAAAAATTCGTATCTAAACATTGAAATTGCACCATAGGTCTCAGAGTTTTATATTAACCCAGCATATGTCAAATTAACAAACACACAAACACATCGTACCGTAATACTGTGTCCATTATATATAATAATAACAACGATTAAACGAAAAAAAATTTCAACACCCTACTTTTGTTTTTAAAGTTTTAGTGAATTTAATTAAAAAACCAGTCAATTTTTAAAAAATCCGCAAACACCCTTGGTAATCGGAGACAATAATGCTCCGGATTGTTGGTCAACAAAGTGTTCCGTTCAATTAGTGCTCATATTGAGTTTATTTTATTCAATGCCAACCATGTCCCTAACATTTTATAGCTTTTACTTTGAAAACATTCACTAAAAAATATGAAAAGATGATGGTTTTAAAACATCATCTAATTTTTCTATAAATAGCCATTCAAATTCAAGATGGCCGCCATGATCATGTGACAAATTTGCATAAAACATATATATTTATGCACAACAACCATTTATAACAGTGCTCTGAAAATTTCAACACCCTACGTTCAATTTTAAATTTTTAGTGAATTTAATTAAAAAACCAATCATTTTTTTAAAAATCCGCAAACACCCTTGGTAATGGGAGACAGTAATGCTCCGGATTGCTGGTCAGCAAAGTGTTAAAGAATGACATCTATGCTTATTCATTTTCTTGGCGTGATGATAATTTGTTCGAAGACCTATAGTTCACACGGAAATATAATTAACGTACACACAAATGGTATCCCAGTAAACCACGTAGCTTAGTTTGACGAGCGGTTTAACTGACAATCGCACGGTTGAAGGGCTCTGTTAGATTGGCTTCAGAACCTGCTCAGTGAAACAAAGGCGAGGAGCAACTCTGCTGAATTCTGGGAGATAACGACAAAACCTTCGGCAGTCAATAGACGAGACAACTGTAGCGTACTTCTTTGTAACCCCGCAGACAGGCGTGTAGTGTCTGGGGTCAAACACCTGAGGCAGTCAACAAACCGCGGAATTACGTTTAGAAAGAAATCACCTTCATCATCATGTCCCGCCGCCGATAAGCGTCGATGATCATGTTTGGCCAGGCCACAAGGTCACCCGAGTCTCAAATGCTGCTTTCATACAGTGTATAAACAAGGTTGCACGTCATTTGCAAGACGTTGCGATCATCCCCAGGTTTACTTTAAAAGCAATTTTACGATATGTATTCTGCCATTACTGTCTGAACGAGAAGTCAACGTTTAAGGCCAACTGACCGGTGTAGGAAATGAACCCACTATCTCCCTTTCAGCACACAGGAAGTTTAATAGCGAGAGTTATAAACGGCTCGGCCACGCTGAATTCTTCATATTTGGTAATACACGGAAAAAGTAATTATTAGGAAACCATTGAGGCCACATAAGTACTTGAGAAATGGCATTAGAAATACATGTATCCACGGGTATTAATGAGCACTCGTGTAAGTAGAGGCCAGAAGAAGAGATTAGAGGACACACAAGACAGAATACAAACTGGAAAATATGGTGGCCACCCCAACACTCGAACATCTCGGTTGAAAATGTGGACAGCACCTCACTGAACGAATACTTCTTTCTTTTGAGCTATGACCAGCTTGACAGTATTTTATAGAGGAGTTTCTGGTTGGCAGTGAGTTGATCATTGTAGTTTTCAATTTTCATATTGTATATGCCCTCTAATTTCTACATATAGTGCAAATCAATACTCGTGGAATTATTTCTCACTTTGTTGGATGTTGTGTGAGCCATCGAATCATAATACAGTAGGAGTGTACAAGCCGGGTTCCCTTGATGTGCACTCGTTTGTGTAAGGTTTAAGATTTCTTTCTTTTCCATCTCGCAGAAGGTAGCCTTTGGTAAGATGGAAAACATACTGACCAATAAAAAGATGTTAATCGCTACGAGATGAGGAGTGTTGATGTGCTACAGTGTACTTTTGAATGGATGTGAAACGTGGACAATAAGCAGACAACCTGGGAAACATCTAACATCTAATGACAGTGGAAATGTGGTTTAAGTGGGAAATGCAAAGAATACAATCACACACAGACAGAAAAACCAATGAGCAAGTCCTTCAAGAAGAGAATGAAAATCGCAAACTTTTTAGAGGAATTAGACGTAGACAGTCAACATATTTTGGGTACATTATGAGAAGAAAAGACTAGAGAACTTGGTGACAACCGGAAAGATTGAAGGGGAAATGAAAAGGAGACGGCAGAGAAGTAAATATCTTGGTGGCTTGGTCATGTGGCAATGTCGAGACAAAAACACAAAATTGATCCACAAAACTAATTCGTCTCCAATACATATGCCCACCACCTGTTGGTCCATAGCCGCTTATTGGGCATTCGTGACTAACCTTTGTATATTTCTATAGGTAACAACATAATCCTCCGACAGATAAGCCTTTAACCATGCAGGCTTCAGTCTCAGAAGCGAGAACTTTAGCGCGCCAAATGATGTATTATTATAAAATGAAGCTACTTTGATATATATTTTCTCTTCAGACATGTGAACTTGCTCTGTGTTAATTGGGGATTCTTGAGATTTCTGCTTTCTGTGCGTAGGACGGTTCATTTAGTGCTGTCTCTAAAATGTTGCTTTGTCTGATTTTCTTGATTATTGCCTTGCATGCTGATAACTGCCTCCTCTGTGTGGGGGTATGCCAGAAATATCCCCAGTCCTTTCTGTTTCAGTTTTCGTAAAAAATTGTTTGCGCTTATTTCCTGTTAGTGTATTGTGGAAATTCGCTTATTTCCGTGTCACAGCATTGCTATTATTTTCCCCACTGAGTTTCTATGAGCTTAAACATGATTATGTCTTTGCATTTAGCTTTACTAGCTGTCACACCTTTTTGATTTCGGGCTTTTCTGGTTAAGTTTTCCTATTTGATGTCTTCATGAGTTTTCATGTTTTGTGTCTGTTTAATATTTCCCGGTATTTTAACATTTCACTGTTTCTTTTCTTTATTTTGTTTATATCTTTTAGTCCTTGTTAGTTTCAGGATGTTGTATCTCTGTTAATTCAGCTCGTCAAGCTATGCGACACCATATTTCCGCCGCCAACTTCAGCAATACAAGGACAATGATTTGGCTACGTATAATCACTACCAACTCCGACTGGCTGTGGATACCGGAGGAACACCCACTGCATGAAGTCCTGGACATAGATAAGGGCTACAGGCTGATAAGAGAAAAATCATGGATTGCTCAAGCAGAGGACAAAATCAGAGAAGTTTGTATCCTAGAATGCATTGTGGAGAGGAGAGGAATAGATCAGAATGTCAGAGAAAATGTCACACTTGTGCTGGGTTTTCATTACACTGTGTCGGGAGCATGGGGGAATGGCTAGCAGGCAGCACTGAAAGGAAGGTACAACAATTGATACACGACAATATACGCTCATGTGATGTAATCATCTATACGGACTATTCTGTGCTAAAGAAGTGCCTGTTGGTTCATAGCAAAGACTAATGGACGTTATGTAGTGCAGGAGAACCTGGCATATGATAACATAACATCTAGTCTAAAAGTGGAGGTGGAGGGGTCACTAAGGGGTTTCGATGGCTGGAAGAGAAACAGTACAAATATTTTGCTATTGCAAAAGACACAGAGCCTGCTGAAAATGGTGAAGACGGGCATGCTTCGTGCAAAGTGTCATGCTTCAATTATATTAACAAGGAAAAGGAGCATCTATTGGATGTTTACCCCCAGGGCAGGCTGGTGTGTTGGAAAAGGACAGATTGACTGTATCTGCATTGTCGGGTGGATGATAATACATACATACATACATACATACACGCACAAACACACAAACACCCACATACATACAGTACTATTTCGATTATATTTTTCATGAAGGTGCTATTCCACTCACATAAAGTGGCGCGGTCAGAGGTTACAGGAGCTCAGACCTCGTCTCAGAGTTAACTATATTAAAGGATAACTAGATGCAGGAGGCATAAGGGAAACAACCTCGTCTGGCTAATGTGTAGGACACTTCACGGGATGTGGATCCACGCGTGTTGGGAATTGTAATCCGAGCGAGGTGTAGAGGGCAGTGAGAGAGTGAGAGGTACGCCGTGGCTTGGAACGCTGGTAGAAGTTCTACGATTCTGATTCTTTTACTTTCTCAGTATGTAATGTCGTTAGAAATATAGTTAATAAATACGGTATGTGTTGCTAAGTGGTTTAAAAGACTGGTTAATATCATCAACTTTGAGTTTAGTGGTGGCTGTTCTCAGCAAACTGTTATTACGAGCAAATATACACAATAATAATTAGTTAGAAAGACGAAGATTTCGCAAGAGACAAAACGGTGGTTATTTAAATCGAAGTATGTGGATTCATTCCGAGAGCAGCAGTCACCATAAGTGGCGATAGGTTCGAACCCCTGTGTGATTACAATTGCTGTGTATTTTTATATTTTATAGTTTGTCCTCTGTGTCAGCGTCTGTAACGTGGGGACAATGAACTTAATTTCACAGATCCGGACATACCTGGATCGAAGTAAGTCGAAGATGATTTGGGAAAAGATCACTTTTCCCTAATGGTATAAATGTCGGCAGTTAAGAAAGAAATGCCAAATTACGGAACGTAAAATTGCCTAGATATCTCAAACAGCCAATAAATGTTGGAGTTGGTTGAGACGTTCTGTAAAGAATATGCAACTAACTTTGTTATTATATCCTCTAATATCTACTTCGTCTCTGTATTTCTTTGAGTGCCAATCATTGCCCGCTTATTTAAAAACGGAATATAACATATTCACGCGTTTGTCTTAAGGACTGAATGGTTTGATGTGCAATAAGGATGTTCTGTCGGCGAACTAACTAAAATGGTACATTATTTTCCCTGTGCAAAAGTATAGACCCTACAAAGTAATCAATCAAAACAACATTTACAAATTTACGTAGCCAATTATTTAACATCTTTCCTTTTGCACTGAAGTTCCCGCTTTAATTTATTTGTTTTTGTGTTTGTGTTTTGGGAGTGTGATTCATTCATTCGCCTACAGATTAGACAGCCTAACCTGAAGTGCTACCAGGGAACTCAACAAACAAGGCACACTTAAACAATTCAATGTTTCAATAGAACTTGCCATTTTAATCACGCGAGAAATTGCAAAAAATGTAAGTTAAGTAAACAGTAAAGATTTGGATAATCCGTCGTGTTCAGAAATATGCTTTAGACAAACGTTGTTGTTTACTTAGTTGCTTTTCTTCGAATGTTTTAGTTCTTTTAATAAAGATTTCTCACAAAGCGATGGATTGCGCATTTATCTCGTGGTTGTGGGAGCCGCAGCAACGCAGAGGCTAGCACGTTTGCTACCTACTCCCGTGGGCACGGGTTCAAATTCGCAGGGAGGAAGATTTTTAAGTCATCCTGATTTTTATGTGGTAAAAGTAATGTAAACGATAATTTTACATTCCTTACACCGTATGGGGTGGGGACTGAGATGGATACAGAATTAACCATATTTTTATAGTCTAATCAATACTAGATTAATGATGTAATCTGTGTGACGACGGCCACCTTTACTCTTCACGTCATCTCCTGGTGTCTTTGTAAAAGAATTAGAGCCGAAGTTCACTTTAAAAATTCGCCCTTTAAGGATGACTACCGGGGGGCGCTTGCGTGCGTCTAGTTACTACACTACCGCGGCTTCCTAGTCCTATGTAGCCTAATATGGGTGTAAATAAATTTCTTAGAAAGTAAAGTATGGCCGGCGTTATATTGACTACATCCCCCTCTCTAACCCCTCCCCAACCCCAGAATATCGCATGGTCGATAAAACGTGAAGACTAGCATGATATACCGAATGCGCCTAAATAACTTTTGTGTTTGTCGCGTGTTTCTGGTATAGTTTACTGTACTTGGTGGTTCCTAACCAGACTAGGCATCAGGCATGGCCCGAGTACTTCTTATTATACTTAGCGCCAAATGAAGTGGTTAGAGAAATTACGGCAAATTTTCCAGCCAGTAAGTAAAGTAGCTTTACTAATCGACTCTACAAAGTCCGTAGCTTCACTAGTTGACTCTAAAACGTGCGTAGCTTCTTCAGTAGTTGACTCTAGAAAGTCAGTAGCTTCACTAGTCAAATCGTTGACTCTAAAAGCCGTAGCTTAACTAGTCGACTCTACAAATCCGTAGCTACACTGGTCGACTCTGCAAAGTTCGTAGCTTCACCACTAGTCGACACTACAAAGTACGTTTCAGGAACCACATCTTTGTTGCATCTAAGTTCTTCTTAGTAGAGACCTATTAGGCCTCGTGTTTTTGATGTCCTGCTGCCACATCGGGCACGCGAGACCTCATTGTGTTTCGCCCTTATCGGCGAAGGCTAGACGTTCAGTCCACCACACCAGGATCGGGATTGGGGGTGGGGTGGGGGATATCCGTTTTCTTATTTTATGAAAACTCGAACGGTCAAATCCGTTGCATAAACGTAGTTTATGTGATCAAGAGGGGTAACACGTAACTTCTGATCTATTCAACCCCCATCCCTCACCGACTGCCCCAAACCTGAGCAGGCAAGCTAACATTTAATGATCGTCTTTCTATAGGCTGTCTGTCTTAATGAATTTGTGTATTATAAGAAAAAGAGGGAATTCCAATGTTACGACAATTATCGAGTGGCTAGCGTGTAAATAAAGGGAATCTATGTGAATTCAAATGTTATCACAATTTCTGCTTGTCTAGCGTGTCATCATCATTGTCATCATCATTGTCTTCCACTTTTGCGCCAAGCGTCGTGGGGATGAATAGTTGACGTCCCATTGACTGATGGGTGGCACTAGATAGTGTCATTCCGTGTGAATGTACACTATTTTTAATGTCGTCAATTCGGTTTCTTCTAAGTGTCTTCTTGCTCTTGTAAAAGATCTTCTTTGTTGTAGCATGTAAAGACGTGAAATATGTGTGAATTCAAGTGTTTTCACAATTGTCGGTTGCCTAGTGTGTCAATACTGAGAATATGTAGAATATAGCATTATCACAGTCTAGCGAGTAATGACGGAGAATTTGGGTGAGTTCCAGTGTTAACACATTGTTGCTTATCTAGCGTGTAAAGACATGGACTCTATGTGAATTCTACTGTTATAACCATTTGCTGGTTGTTTAATTTGTACAGGAAGGAAACCTGTGTGAATTTCAGTGTTATTACAATTGTCGGTTGTCTAGCGTGTTAATCCAGAGGATCTGTGTGAATTTAGAGTTATCAAAACCTAGCATGAAAAGTCAGAGAATCTGTGTGAATTCCAGTCAGATCACAGTTGTCAGCAGTCGAGCGTGAAAAGACAGGGAAGCTGTGTGAATTCCAGTGTTATCGTAATTATCGATTGTCTAATGGACAGAGGTTGCAAAGTTGTGTGAATTCTGGTATTATTACAATTAGCTGTTGTCTGGCGTTAAAAGACAGGGAATATGTGTGAATTCCAGTGATATCACAATTATTGGTTGTCTAGTGTATAAATAAAGGAAATCTGTGGGAACTCCAGTAGTATCCAATTGTCGGTTGTCTAGCGTGAAAAGACAGGGAATGTGTGGGAATACCAGAGTTATCACAATTGTTGGTTGTCTAGCGTGAAAAGACAGGAAATCTGTGGGAAGTCCATGGTATCACACTTGTCGGTTGTCTAGTGTGAAAAAACGGGGAATCTGTGGGAATAACAGTGTTATTACATTTATTGGTTGTCTAGCGTGAAATTCTGTGGGAATTCCAGTGTTATCACAAGGATCGTTTGTCTTGTGTGTAAATACAGGAGATCTGTGGAAATTTCAGTAGTATCACAATTTTTGGTTGTCTAGCGTGAAAAGACAGGGAATCTGTAGGAATTACAGTGATATCACAATTGTCCGTTTTCTACCGTGAAAAGACTGGAAATCTGTGTGAATTCCAGTGATATCACAATTGTCGGTTCTCTAGTGTGAAAAGACAGGGAATCTGTGTGAATTCCGGTGATATCACAATTAGCGTTTGTCTAGCTTGAAAAGACAGGGAATCCGTGGGAATTGTGTGAATTTCTACGAAGAAATATCTTGGGAAGTGAAGTGGGTGGTGCGATATTGACCACTTCACGTCTGTAAAACTGTGGATCTAGCACCATATGCCTCATACGCCTCAATGCGCGTAAAGACCTGTTTTTGCTTTCCTTTATTTACGAATATGTATATTAAAACTGTCGGGAGCTTTGCACTCTTGAACATTTTCATACAACCACTCCTATACATTCAGTTCTGGTCTCGAAGTATGGTGTCCGTCTCGAGTGCTGGAGGTCCCGGGTTCCCGGTGAGGGCTGGGATTTTTTCACGTGGACTTCTTGTAACAAAATTTACCCTGGTCACTGCGTAATAAGATCGGAGCCCGTGTGTATGTTGCGCACGTAAAAATTCCCTTCGCAGTTGGAAATCGAAAAAAAGAGTAGTCTAACGGCGCTGCGTAGGCAAAATTTCGAGTTCAAAATCTACCCAAAGTATTTCAGGATCCTCGCTGGTGCTACGGAGTTCATGCACTGAGCTGAGATTCTCCGGACCCAGGCTTGATTTTGGAGTAGAACGGAACACTTATGGGTTACATGTGTGCCGTGATGTGGATCCGTCGACTAAGCTAAACAAAACTATATACATTCAGTACAATTTTCACTTCGTCGTGTCACTTGGAGAGGTCTGTAGTTTGACCCTAAGGGCTACCAGATGATATGGCATCGTTACCTTTATAGCTTTAATTTTAAATAAATGTCGTTAATGCATCTAAGATTAATGGAATCACTAATTAAGTTGTCGTACGCCTGCGCATGATAATTATTCTAATTTCAAAATTGAAAATATAATGAAAAGACCATCAAGAGTGTTCAAGTTTTAAAATATGCTACATGAAATCTTCATTTGTGTGCATGCATTTGGAATTAATTAATAAGATAATTACATTTTTAGATCTTCAATGTTATTCGCGAAGTTTTGATAATGGACAATTTAGCAATAACAGATGAAAATCAGGGTTTTTGAGCATACTTTTTACAGAAAAATTCTTAGCAGACAGAGTACGAAGAAGAAGTAAACAACTGACTTTCTACAATATCTGAAATTGGATGAAAACTGCCTGAAAAACAGCATCACATCTCGGAAACTGAATACAGGGTGTTTTTTAAATGACTGTAGGGTTTTTGAAAATATTGCCGTTCCAATTCCAATTCCAATTCCAAATTTCAAAAACAAAAATTCCAAATTCGTCCTCGCCTAACCTGCTTCATCAGCTGTGGTTATAATTGAGGATCGTGGTTTTTGTGGGTTTATTCACCCTAATTCTTGTCTTGTGAGTCCTATCTCGGACTGGTTATGTAGCGTTTGTGTCTGTGACGTCAGCAGTGGTCGGCGGCTATCCTTTGTGCTCTTCTGTTGTTATGGTTTTCTTTGTTGGTGTAGGCTCCTGGCTCGTCTGGCTGCAGTCCTTATAAGGACTTTTCGTAATCCCCCTCCAGCTGGGGGATCGGTCCGTGACTGTCCTTTGTGCATGTTTCATCTTGTTTTCTTTGGTGGTGCAGGCTCCTGGCTTTATTGGTTGCAGTCCTTAAAAGGACTTTTTATTTGGTCTTTTTTTTCTCCTTTATTGTGTATTTTCTGTAGGAGCTTATCGACGTTTTCATTTTCCTCCTTGTGCATGTTTTCACTGTTGCGTTTGCGATACTGCTGCCGAAAGTTTTCTTCCTCAGTGGTCAGCCATGGGACGATTTTACCGTCATCTATATAGTACTCGAAGTCGTTCTCACGGTCGTAGAGTACTACTGGGTATACCATCGGTTTCCCCCGGAGTTTCTTAGGCTTCTTCTTTTCTTTTTCTTCCCAGCGCCTTCTGAATTCCTCGCGCTTGAGTTCCTCCTTGTCGACTGGGTATTCTGTGCCTCCTTCAGAGATCCGACGGTATAATAGTTCCCTCTTGGGCGTTGTTGTTGGGCTGCTGGCTTCAGCTTGCGGTTCAGGCTCGGTCTCTTGGTTTTCTTCTTGCTGTTTCTCTGTGAGTTCTTGTGTGGCTTCTGTTAATTTGTTTTGAAAGAGTCCCATTTCAGCTCTATGCAATTCTCTTTCGGTCTTGATCATTTGTAGGATTTCTTCGTTCTCCTTCTTCGTCTCAGCCATGCGCTGAATCTCTTGTTTGATGTCGAGCTGGATTTCTTTCATGTCGGCCAGCAGCTTCTCATTATCGCTGGTCGGAGACGTCGTCAGCAGTGCCTTGACTTGCTTCTTCAACTCGTCTATCTGCTTTTGAAGTTGATCTCTTTCAGCTTGTGCTATACCCGTGGCTGTCTCGCCCCTCCGCATTGCTTCCTTGAATGGTGTCTTTGTGATGATGGCGATCTTTAAGACGTCTCTGTGTCTCTGCAGGTACGGACAGCCCAGGTATCTTGCTCCATGTTTGCCCAGGCAGTTGGCGCACTTTCTTTTGTTGTTGGGTGCTCGGAAGTCCGTGTCCAGCTTGGCCAGCGGACACTCCTTGAAGGCGTGGTGATCGGCGCAGTATCGGCATATTTCCGTCTTACTGCGACACGTAGCTCTACTGTGGCCGGCCTTCTGACATCTGGAACATTGCGTGATTCTTGGTATGAATCTCTCTGGTTGCTGTATTCTCTTTTTGAATGATGCTGTGGTCGGCATCTCGCTGCCCTCCGACGTCACTACTGCCAAGGTTGTAGGTACCTTGGAGTAGGTGAGAAGCCGCTCCGCCTTCAAGAATCGGATGTGAAGATTCTCTTCACGTAGCTGCTTCAGGATTTCTTCATCTGTCAGCTCCACAGGAATCCGCTTGACAACCCATCGGACTGTTTTCGAGTCGGTGTTTCCGACTCTGGTGTCTTTCTCCTCCTTCTCTGCTGTCTTGGTTGACTGTGTTGGGCTGTCAATCTTCTCCCTCGTAGTAGCTTCAGTGATGGCTGTAATATCAGGCTCTTTGATGCAGCTAGCAGGTGGGCTCTCGACGTTCTTTTTCTTGGTGTCGGCTCCCACGCTGCACATCTTGGCAACAGCGTGTTTCTTGTTGGATTTTCCACGTGACATTTTCCCGCTGATCAGGCTTCTTGACAGAATAATGCGACTTGACTTGCACATTGCCGTTCCAAGTTTTGTATTTACCTTTTATGTTGCACGAACCCCACAGAACGTGAATACAAAACTTGGAACGGCAATATTTTACAAAACCCCACAGTCGTTAAAAATGCACCCTATACTTTGACGTTATTAAACGTCACAATGGTTTTGACAGAACATTAACTGATTCGGTGCCATGGGATGATGATTCGTTTCAGGCAACTCCCCGTAGCAGCCACGGTCTTATATATCACCGAAATATACTCATTTTAATACAACATGTCTGCTACCATATTAACAAACCCGATACGAAACTCTCGGAGACTCCTGGGGGTCGTCGCTGGAGCTACGGTGTTCGTGCTTTGTGCGATGCTTTCAGTGGGCGGCCCTGCCGAAGGGAACCAAGCCATATGGGATAAATCCCGGGGCAATGAAGTCGATCATCTCGACTTTTAATGCAGTAATGTGTGGCTGCTGGTTTTCTAGTGAATGCCACTTCCATCGACGATGAACTGTATTTTCCGTGGAGGACTTTTGTGTTGGCATTCTGACGGTGGCATTATGCATTGTATACCTGTGCGGGCTGTTGGCTTGTCGAGACTCCTGTCTGTTCCACTTTTCACACGGGGCAGTGATAAGCATTTCGTGTGATATTAACTGGCATAGGAACGGAGCATAATGGGACTACCCGTTGCCGTGAAGTTGGAACCGAGACTAACTAACTAACTAACTAACTAACTAACTAACTAACTAACTAACTAACTAACTAACTAACTAACTAACTAACTAACTAACTAACTAACTAACTAACTAAGTAATTAACTAACCAACTAACCAACCAACCAACCAACTCACTCACTCACTCACTCACTCTCTCACTCACTCACTCACTCACTCTCTCACTCACTCACTCACTCACTCACTCACTCACTCACTCACTCACTCAATCACTCACTCACTCACTCAATCACTCACTCACTCGCTCACTCACTCACTAACTAACTAACTTAACTTAACTAACTAACTAACAAACTAACTAACTAACTAACTAACTAACTAACGAATATTAACAACTTTTAATTCTTAACTGTGACACAAGAAAGCACTTTACAACACAATTTTCCTACCAACTCTATGTTAACAAGCCAAACCTGGACAATGACAGAAAAAGAGTGAAGATAAATCTCAACAACAGAAATTAGACTCCTGAGAAGAATTCTCAATGTTTCAAGAAGAGATAAGATCAGAAATGAAGAAATAAGGACTAAAGTGGGGGTTATAGCTGCACTAGATTTTATTAGAAGGCAGCAAGTCAAATGGTTTGGCTATGCAAGTAGGTTACCAACTAATAATCTACCACAACTAGCAATGGTGTACAGACCAGAGGGAAGCAGAGGAAGAGGCCGACCACATAAACGATGGACGCAGGGAATAACAGAGTCCATGGAATATCGACACATGAAGCCCATAAACGGGCACTCTCCCGCTGTTTATACTTCACCTCGACACCGCAAGGTACAAGAGGAACATGATGAGACGAGATGGGACACACCCCTACTTCCCATTTTCCACCATTACTTACTGTTTGTTTGTCACCGAATCAGGTAATGGAAGGTAAAGTTCCTGAAAGAATAGACGGGAGTTGACCAGCCAGAAGATGGACACTGGACGTCAAAAACACAATGGACATGAACATGCAGGAGACAGGTGAATTAACAAAGAAATGAGAATATTTTCGTCGGGTCCTGTTTAATGTGGCGTTCTACAAAGAAACTGCTACATAATGATCATTCGCAAAACTAAGATAATATTCATAGAAACAAGAAATCGACAGCAGAGGAGAAGCCAAATAACCGATAATTGAGATCATAATGAAATGCAGACACATATTCCCTGTATACAGTATAGGTTGAAATAGATTGTATACGATGTATACTCTTGGACAGACCATATAAAATAACACATGTTACATTCCCGTCAGGACATAATAGCTGAAATAGTTTGAACAGAACGGAACATCTAAGACACTCAATAAAGTGACATCTGAGACACTCCCTACAGGACGGAACGTCTGAGACACTCCCTTCAGGACGGAACGTCTGAGACACTCCCTACAGGACGGAACGTCTGAGACACTCCCTACAGGATGGAACATCTGAGACACTCCCTACAAGACGGAACATCTGAGACACTCCATACATTACGGAACATCTGAGACACTCCCTACAGGACGGAACGTCTGCGACACTCCCTACATTACGGAACATCTGAGACATTCCCTACATGACGGAACGTCTGAGACACTACCTACAGGACGGAACATCTGAGACACTCACTACAGGACGGAATGTCTGAGACACTTCCTACATTACGGAACGTCTGAGACACTCCCTACATTACGGAACGTCTGAGACACTCCCTAAATTACGGAACGTCTGAGGCACTCCTTACAGGACGGAACATCTGAGACACTCCCTATATTATGGAACGTCTGAGACACTACCTACATTACGGAACGTCTGAGACACTCATTACAGGAAGGAACGTCTGAGACACTCCCTACACGATGGAACATCTGAGACACTCCCTACACGATGGAACATCTGAGACACTCCCTACAGAACAGAACGTCTGAGACACTCCCTACAGGACGGAACGTCTGAGACACTCCCTACATTACGGAACGTCTGATACACTCCCTACATTATGGAACGTCTGAGGCACTCCCTACATTACGGAACGTCTGAGACACTCCCTAAATTACGGAACGTCTGAGACACTCCTTACAGGACGGAACATCTGAGACACTCCCTACAGGACGGAACGTCTGAGACACTCCCTACATTACGGAACGTCTGAGACACTCATTACAGGACGCAACGTCTGAGACACTCCCTACATTACGGAACGTCTGAGACACTCTCTACAGGACGGAACATCTGAGATACTCCCTACATTACGGAACATCTGAGACACTCCCTACAGGACGGAACATCTGAGACACTCCCTACAGGACGGAACGTCTGAGACACTCCCTACAGGACGGAACATCTGAGACACTCCCTACAGGACGGAACGTCTGAGATATTCCCTACATTAAGGAGCGTCTGAGATACTCCCTACATTACGGAACATCTGAGACACTCCCTACAGGACGGAACGTCTGAGACACTCCCTACAGGACGGAACATCTGAGACACTCCCTACAGGACGGAACATCTGAGACACTCCCTACAGGACGGAACATCTGAGACACTCCCTACAGGACGGAACGTCTGAGATATTCCCTACAGGACGGAACATCTGAGATACTCCTTACAGGACGGAATGTCTGAGATACTCCCTACAGGACGGAACGTCTGAGATACTCCCTACAGGACGGACTGTTTGGGACTCAATCAATCAATCAATCAATCAATCATATGCCTAGCTGGAAATCGTGGGCTGTCATGACTCGCCATTTCACCCGATCACCAGAGTCGTGGATCAGCTCAGTGTTCCTGTCTTGTCCATGCCATGTGGCCAAGCCATGCAGGTATTTTCCTCTCGGTCTTCCTCTTGGTCTGTTCCCTTCGATCTTGCCAGTTGTCACTAAGTTCTCCAATCCATTTCTTCTCATAACATGTCCAAAAAACTTTGACTGTCCACGTCTAATTTCTCTAATAAATTTACGATTGTCATTTGTCTCCTGTAGTACTTGGTCATTGGATTTTCTGTCTGTCCATGGTATTCTTTGCATTTTCCTCAGAAACCACATTTCTGCAGCCATCAGATGTTTTCTAGCTTGACTTTGGGACTCCTTAAAGAATAAACTATCTGCAACAGCCTGCACCAGATGAACAAATTGTGACAAATCGTACAATATGAACAAACAGAGACAGCCGGTAAAAGATGAAGAAAATATGACAGTTTGTACAAGATGATCAAACTGTGACAGTCTGAACAGGAAGAACAATGCCCGCTATACCTAAAATAAATTACATGTTCTTTTCGCGACTGTGCGTTCAACCCCATATTAAATATCCAGGAAATTTTACTTTCAGTAGTTTGCCATCGCTTTCTGAACGAGAAGTCTACATCTAACCCCAATTGACCGGTATAAGCGATGAACGAATTTTAGTTTTTATAACGTCTAGTTTCTATTTTTAATAAGAATTTTTGTTTTTGTTTTTGCGTTCACTCGCTTTTAACTCAAGAGTAGTGCATACACGTGTATCTACTTCTAATGCACTGGTCTGATTTGTGTGTGGGGATTAGCTTTCCCTATTATCACTGTCTCTCGCCTCAAGCGAACCCACCCCGACTTCAGAGGTATTTGTCAGAGGTATTTGTAATTTGCGTCCCCGAGTCAAGGACGAGAAGTCAACATTTCAGTCCGACTGGCCGATGTAGGGGTTGAACCTGCTACCTCAACATCAACACACTGGATGTTTAAGAACGAGCGCTGTTATCCATTCGGCCATGCGGGCCCCCAGAAAGTCTAGTGTCTTCTTTGATCTTTACCACTCTTTACTTCTATGAGTTTCTATCAATACCACGAATGTATTTCTCATATTATTTCAATGACATCAATGGATCCCCATCTGTTGACATTTCTGGAATTATCAACCTGACCGTCACCATTTTGCGCTGTGTGCCTTATTTATTCCATTGTATCAGCTTCTCGGCTGTTAACATCCACTTTTTGTACCAACGACTATATTATGCGGGGCGCTAATGCACACCATAACATTTCAGTGTGTTTACTAGTAGAATCGAAGCGTTAACTAAAGTTAAACAACAAACAAGAGCATCACTTTAATAAAATTTACTCTGAAAGGGTGCTCAAGTGTTTGTGTATGTGGTATCGTGATTTTTAGCATTATGAGTTGTTCTAGTGTTAGAGTTTAATGAAATTAGTGGAACTGCGGTAAAGCCGTGGACATGTAAACAGTATAAAAAACAGAAAGTAATGTAGCTTTACAGAACAAACTAATAGTAACTGTATTCTGTGAAGCTGCGTTAAAGAGTGATAAAGTGCTACATAGAACCTGTTCTGTTGTATGGGTGTAAAACGAAGACAATGAGCAGACAAAGTGAATAACCTCTAATGGCAGTGGAAATGTGGTTTCTGATGAAAATGCAAAGAATATTATAGACAGACAGAAAACCCAATGAGCAAGTCCTACAAGAAGCAGATATCATAAACTGATTAGAGAAATTCGACATTGACAGTAAAAATTTTTACACGTTATGAGAAGAAATATCGCGCATGGAGTAGTATTTATGAAAATAGCATCGGCTGCAAGGTCAAACCAGCTTAAAATGGGTACCTGGAAATGTTTCGGGAAAGTGAAGGCGGCAATGTGATATTGACAACACTCCTATTAAGTACCGATAGATTTATACAAATAAAAAGAAAATTAGGGGGCTGAGTGGTCTCGAGGTATGGTGTCCGGCTCGAGTGCTGGAGGTCTCGGGTTCAAGCCCCGGTGAGGACAGGAATTTTTTTCACGTGGACTTCTAGTAACTAAATTTCCCTTGGTCTCTGGGTAATGACATCGGATGCCCGTGTGTATTATTGCGCAAGTAAAAAATCCCTTGGCAGTTGGAAATCGAAAAAAGAGTAGCCTAACGGCGCTGCCCGGGCAAAATTTCGAGTTAAAGATCTACCCAAAGTATTTCAGGATCCTCACCAGTGCTACGGAGTTCGGGCACTGAGCTGAGATTCTCCGGACTCAGGCTTAAGTTGGGAGTAGAACGGAGCATTTATGGGTTACACCCGTGTGCCGTGATGTTGATCCGTCGACTAAATTAAACTAAAGTAAACTTATACAAATATAAGTACAGTACCAAATACCCAATGCACTCAACGAATGCAAAAGGTACATCTCTAAACTTAGTCAAAGGTACGCTAAAAGCTTGTACAGTTTCCATAATATTAACCCAAGTGCTTTATCAGATGCTTTACAAATTGAGATTCAGAGCACCTGATAATCAGAAGTAGGCCTTTATATTCGGTATCAAATATTGGTTTCTGGCAATCGGCTTAAGGGATTTGTTCCTCGATGGAGGAGACATAGGGTTGCCTGAGTCTGATGTTGCCAATGTTTGAGGACACTGGCGAGGTTTCCTTGCTCGGTTCGTACCAAGTTTGCTGAGGCTAGGACAAGGTTAGAGAACTCATTCTCTTCCTAATCCTCCTCCTCCTCCTCCACCTACTTCTCTTTTTTCATCATCATCTTCATCATCATCATGAGCATCTTTTTATTCTTCTTCTTTTCATTCTCACTCCTCCTCCTTTTTATTCTTCTTCTTTATGTGATAAAAATGACCAAGTGATCAAGCCGTCCGCTACGCTTTCTGAAAGTCCAGGGTTCGTTTCCTGCAGTCATATGGTTCACGAGACACATTTTCGGAGAGGACCGGGTGGTCGTCCTGAAACTGTGGAGTTCAGGCTATCTGTGATGCTCTGCGGAATGAAATCGATCCAAATGCGATGAAACCAAATACAATGAAATCGATTTTATGGCCTTTAAACTCTTTTAAACGTGTTTTTTCTGCTGCTTCTACTGTCATTACTATTAAGGTGTTCGTTGTATCGTTCTGCAATAATGATTGTACTTCTCTCTGTGATGCTTTCAAGCTTGTAGTTATTACTCTAACTCTGCATATTATAATATAGTAATGGCCGTATTCTATAAAATATTTTCTTATTCTTCCATCTATTTTCTTATTCTAACATCTATTCCCTTATTCTACCATCTATTCTCTTACTCTACCATCTATTCCCTTATTCTAACATCTTTTCTCTTATTCTACCAATTATTCCCTTAGTTTATCATCTATTCTTTTATTCTACCGTCTATTACTTTATTATACCATCTATTCCCTTATCATATCCTATATTTATTTTTTTCTATTATCTTTTGCCTTATTATATCATCTATTCCCTTATTCTACCATACATTCCCTTATTCAATCATACATTTCCTTGTTCCATCACTCATTTCCTTATTCTACCATCTATTTCCTAAGTCTATCACCCATTCTCTTATTCAATCACCTATTCCCCTATTCTATCACATATTGCCATTATCCTATCATCAATTCCATTATTCTGTGATCTATTTCCTTAGTCTGTCATATATTCCCTTATTTTATCATCTATATGCCATATTTCCGGATTCCGAAAAAGCAAGCCACTTAAAATAGAAACTGCACTAAGTGGTTTGCATGACTCGACAAGACGAAAGTCAAGAGCATATCACGGATTTTCTTCCCAGGACATGCTTGTGCGCGAGGAAATGAACAGGTTGATAGACGCACTGTTACCTCTTCGTGTGGGAGGGGGCTAGATTATGACAAGACTGAAATGCTAAAGGTCTTCTTGGATTAAGAGGAAATTCCAGCAAAACAACACAGGACCCACACCTGGAGAAGAAGTGGGGATGAGCAGAGAGTTTGGTCGACATTCAGTCCGCAGAGGAACATGCTGACGAACTTTCAGCCAGGCTGCCCCTGGTACACAATTATAATAGAAACTTTTCGGTGGCTACTGAAGAAAGGCGCTGAGCACTATAAGAATATTCAGAAGTGCAATAAACATGACTATCATTACAGCAATTTATATATATTACCGCTGGGGTATTCCGGAAATTTTTTTTTTTTTTACTAAAGGATTATAGCAGGATTGCCACAATAGTCGTCATGCAGTGTATATACTCATCACCTTCATGTGCCCAGCCAGATGGTGTAGACCAGTGTTTCCCAACCTTTTTTTGTGCTATGCCCCACCTAAGCCTTCCTAAAATTCTTATGTCCCCCCCCCCTTCCCCCCCCCCCCCCCCCCCCCAAACATATGCATCATTTTTAATATTCAAAAATTGAAATGTTCGCTAAAGAAACTTGAATTATTTTTAGAAGGGCTCACGGTTCCCAGAGGGGCCAGAGGTGTCGGTTGTGTTGGGTGAATTTCTTTTTTTTGGGGGGGAGGGGGGGATTTGGCGGTTACCTCAGACAAGCTGGTTCCCCCGCCTCCCCCTGTTTGTGTGTGGACCCTTAGTCTGAGCTATTGCCAACAGTGGTCCACCAGTCCCACATCTAAGGTGAAGATATGTGATGGGGTTTTATTTGATCATCCCAGCCCCCGACCAGGCCAGGCGCACTACTGGAGGCAGAGCAGCAAATGTAGCCGATCCTAGCCAAAGGACCGATAATCACTAGGAAATTATTGAGCAAACACTGTAAGTAAATTTTCAAAACATATAATGGAGAACTGAAATTCAAGTACAAAATAATTGTACTGAAAGATTTTTCTATATTATTTTAATTATTAGTAATTATTTAAATTTAGTGAGATCCTTGCGCTTGATGCTTGCTGCAAAGAGAATTTATGTCAGGTTCCAATTTAGTTAACTTCAGTCTCAAGTCTCCCCGTTTTGTTTCCATTGCCATTGGCACCTTGCCGTCTTGACAGACGATAGTTTGTGCTTTAAAAAGGCATAATAACTTTTAACTATGGCGGTAGCGAGTGTGACTGATAAGGCCAATTTGCGCTGTAAATGTCCGTTCACAGTGGGTGCATGTGAACACGTGGTCATTTCCACCATCATGCACCATCTTACGTCTCAAACGCTTGGTGTGTGACTTTTCTGCAATAATTTTCTCCTTTGACTTTATTCCATTTCTGATATTTGCCCTCCATGCAACACGTTCAGCGGCGACTTGCTCCCAATGTGCATTATCAATGCCTGTATCAATCATGTCCCGCTTACACACATCTTTGTATCGTAGTAGAGGCCGACCCTGAGATCTCTTACCCATCTGTAATTCACCAAAAAAGATATCCTTTGGTATTCTACCATCATCCATCCTCCTAAGATGTCCTATCCATCTAAGTCTACGAAGACTGAGCATGGAATAAACTGTCACACAACCTGATCTTTCCGTTTTGTTATATCCAGCCGATTTCTTCCATTTTCGAATTTCCCCCCTTAACAATCGAATTGCCCCCCTGTGGGGCGTGGGCCCCACGTTGGGAAACACTGGTGTAGACGTTCATGTCTCTCCACAGATCTCGGTGTGTGGTGTTCTGGATCAACTCTAGTGATGATATTCCTTTAAGCCAACTTCTACGTGATTTGACCCAGCTTTCTTTCCATTGATCTTTCCAGCTGTCACGATATTGTCCAATGCGCTACTCTCATTGCATGACCAAAGAAAGCTGTTTGTCTCTTCTTCTTTTTTTTTTATCTCATAACTATATAAATGTTTTAGTTTCATTAGCTTCATCCGGACAATTGTTAGTTACACTGGTAGTCCAAGGTATTTTCAACATTTGTCTCAAGAACCACATTTTCGTTGCTTCTAAGTGCTTTCTAATTTGTCCAGTAAAAAGATTCACTGCCATACAGCAAAGCAGGTTCTATATAACATGTCTGTGCTCGCTTCTCTACATTCAATGATAGTAACTTAAAGTATAAGATATTATTAATGTTCTGAAATGCAGCCTTTGCTTGCCGCATCCTGCTCTTAATCTCTGTTGTGCATCTTCCATCTGATGTGATTATTGCCCCTAAGTATTTAAATTTATAAATTTGGTTAAGCATTTCCCTCTTTTGGTATCTCACATTTAGGTGTCATCTTTTACTTTTATGTAACCATTGTGTCTGTTTACTTGAAATTCAAGGAAAGTCCTATTTTGCACTCGCTGTTACTACAATTTCTAAAAGTTGTTACATATCTATTATATTTTCATCCATCAATACTGTGTCATCTGCAATAAGTAATTTGTATTTGTTATTAGTTGCAATTCATATTCCTGGCTTCTATTTGATCTCTCTCATTATTACTGTGATATAGAGGCAGAAGAGATCCGGAGGCAAAACGCATCCTTGTCTTACTCCTAGCTTTATCTGTTCATATAATTGTCCTGTCCCCCCCCCCCCCCCCCCCCCCCATTTTAATTGCTGCTACTTGCTTTCGGTAAATAATGTTTATTATTCTGATATCTTTCCCATCGGTGTTGATAGCTACCAACATTTTAATCAGTTCATCCTGTTTTACTTTATCAAATGCCTTGGTATAATCTATAAAGCACAAATATTTGTCTTTATGTGTCTCTCTTGATCTCTCTGTTAGTCTTCGTAATGTGTATATTACATTAAATAAGACAAGTAGTATACTACATTATTTGTACCTTTTTCTTCCACATATCCATATTGGTTTTCACTAAATTCCACGTTTAATTTCTTTTTTGTTCTCTCATTATAAGTCTGAATAGAAGCTTAGTAACATGATTTATGAGGTTGATTGTATGACAACCTTCGCATTTAATTGCTCCTGGTCTTTTTAGTAGAGTTATAGATAAAGATATCAGCGCATGACTAGGTATATATCCACTGTTGTAAATAAAGCTCATCTGTTCATAAGCCCCCGTCTATACATATCCAACCTTTTACACTATTTATAACTATGCTGTCCTCCCCCTATATATTCATACCTAACTGTCTATATTCCTATCGGACTGTTCGCATTTTTTTAAAACTACATTAACCCTATCTGGCCTTCTGGCAACCTAACTATACTTACACTCTGTAGCCAAAGAGTGCCTTCTCAACCGGCACAAACCGCCATTTCTGCGAGTAGTTGTGTTATTTTGTTGTTTTGTTTTTCGTTGTTTTATCTATTTGTGTTGTCCTGTCCTTGACAAAGATTCTTAGAATCGAAACGTCGGCCGTCCTTTGTTGTCCTATTGTACTTATTTGTTATTTTATTATTTAATGTTATATATTTATTGATTACTTCTGATTTTTGGATAAGCCACACTTTGTTTTTCACCTGTGTACGATGGATTGTCTAAACTTGTAAGGTATGTGGATGTGCATTGTGTCTGTGTTTAGTATGTCTCTTCTTTTCGCAGGAGCAAAATATACCTAATTGTTTCCAGTTCATGTAAATATAATTCAACATGTTGGATAGTATTTCTACTCCAAATTCTCCCAGTACTTCCAGTTCTTCTGTATTGATTCCATTTAGCTGTTGTTTTTCTTTCTTTATTTGTTTGATAGCTCGGCAACTTCCTCTTTTAATATAGGTGGACCTTCTATGTTATTTTTGTTTGTTAATTCTGCCCTTTCTCCATCATATAATTCTCTTATATACTAATTCTACTTCTTCATTAGAGCACTTTACTTCAATCATGTTTATGATTTCAGTCACCATGTCTTAACTCCTATTTTTCTTCACGTGACGTCATTGATTTGTCTGTGCATATTTTTCTTGTATCTTTAATACAATTTAAACCAATTTTCTTACACTGCTTGTCTAACCAACTTTCTTTTAGCCTTTAGACGCTTATCCGTTATCTCTTTATTTATCTTATCATACTATGTTTGTTATTTTCACTTTGTTTTCTTTTATCCATCATCTTTAAGATGTCTTCACTCCTACTTTTTTCTTAGCTTTTTGTCTTATTTCTGTTTATATTTATTTGCTTGTTTGATGAATGTTAGTTCGTTAGTCATGTTAGTACCGCAGAATTTGGTATACAGTTATCTCATCCCTCTCCCAAAACCATTCAAGGATGATTCAAAGCTTAGCGGCTTTAGAGTCATCACCCTTCAAAATACATTTGGAAAGGTTTTAGAGAAGATAGTCGCTGTCAAGCTGCAAGAGTGTTTGGAAAGGGAGAAGACTCTTCCAAGAGGCCTGGGGAGCTACAGGCCAGGAAAAGATACCTGGTCAAATGCAGCCACTTTTGCCTTTGACGTTTATGAGGGGTTCCAGGAGTAGACAGGGAACGATGGCGGCAGCGCTTGATCTCGAGGATGCGTATTATAGAGTTCGATATGATATTTTGATGACCGCACTGATGGAGAAGGGGGTCAATCCCTGGTTGGTGAACTGGATAGCGGCCGTCCTGCATTCTCGTCGGATTGCTCTCCGTCTGGGTGCATGGACCTCAGAGCCACATATTTTAACCCCGGGACTGCCACAGAGATCCACAATCTAACCGGTGCTCTTTAACGTGTATACGAGCAAAATTGCAAACCTAGAAGCACCAGGGGTTGGAATGATACTAACATTTGCAGATGATATTCTTGCATATAGGCAGGGGTGAGATAGGGAGCAAACAGCCAAGGAGCTACAGGCGAAGTAGACAAAGTGATTGACTGGTGCACTGAAATGGGTGATGTCATCCACCCGGAAAAGGCAGGTGCTCTCTGGACAACAGGATTGTGAGAGCTGATGTTAAAGCTTCACAATAGATGGTGGAAGCGTCAATAGAGAGAACAAACTGAAGTATCCGGGAATCACATTTGACAGGAGCCTGTCCTTCAAGGATCATGTGGAGACGGTTGTGACAAGGTCTCAAAAGGGACTCTACGCACTTAAAACTATGGCTGCAATGAACATAGAGCAGAGAATGCTTTTCAGACTATACCAGTTCTTGATCCTCTCAGTGACTGATTATGGACTTGGACTGCTTACTGTCTCAAAGAATCAGCTGGTGAGATTGGAGCGCATACAGAACGAGGCTATGCGGGTCATTCTGGGATGCACCAGAGACACCCCAGTGGTGTGTATGCGGTACATCCTTGGTTTGCCGACTGTTGCTGGTAGGCTCAAGGTGATGCAGGCGAAGGCATACCTCAGAGTAGCTGCTGACACAGATCACCCATTGCATGAGGCGCTGGGCGCAGTTAAGGGCCAGCGACCGATAAGAGGGAAATCATGGATGGTTCAGGCGGAGGAAACGATTAGACAGGTGTGCATTTTGGAGAACATTAGGCGAGGAGAGGAGTGGGTCAGAGTGCCAGCGGAGCAGTCAGACTTGTGCAGAGTTATAATCACATTGAGCCGGGAGTGCAGGGAGTGGCCAGCAGGGGCCACGGAAGTGGAAATCCAGCAACTAATTCAGGATAATGCTCGCCCGGGTGATGTGATTATCTACACAGATGGTTCGGTGTTGAGAGGTAGTAGAAGTGCCTGGGGGTTCTTGGCAAAGGCTAATGGTCGACGTTTGGTGCAGGAGAGCCTGGCATATGATACCACAACATCTAGCTTAAGAATGGAGGTGGAGGCAGTCAGTGCAGCTTTCCGCTGGATGGAGAATACGATACACACACACACATCGTGATTGTAACTGACTCAGAAAGCATGCTGAGTAGGGTGAGGACAGGCAAGCTTCGTGCAGAGTGGCTTGCTTCGCTTCGGAAGTCACGGGTGGCAAGCATCGTCTGGATCTTTTCTCCGGGGCATGCTGGTTTGCTGAGGAATGAACAAGCAGAAGATTGGCTGGCTCTGCAAAACTTGGTGGAGTATTGATGCATGATAAGGCAGACGTGGTTGCGGCCTTGTGGGAGCACGGGTACACCTCGAAGGAGCAAATGGATCACCATGGTCTGGCAAGAATGCGACAGCGAGGAGTGACGAGGAGATTTGGCCGATGCTCGACGCTTAGAGGAAAGGCGAGACGCACATATAATCAGATTGCTACTGGTACTATTGGGGTTGGAACTCTTCGCTGGCTTCTGAGGATGGGGACGGAGCGCTTATGGGAATGCCCCGAATGCTGTGATGTCGGTTACTAAATCAATCAATCAATAGTTAGCTAGTCGCGGTCAAACTTCACGGCATCGGGTAGTCCCGATTATGCTCCGTTATTGTACCAGTGAATATCACACAAAATGCTCGTCACTGACCAATGTGAAAAGTGGAAAAGATAGAAGTTTCGGCAAGCCAACAGCCCGCACAGGTACACTGTGCATAATGCCGCCGCCAGAATGACAAAACAAAGGTCCTCCACGAAAAATACAATTCATCGTCGATGAAATCGGCAGTCACCATAAACAATTAATTGACCCATGTTTTATCCCATATGGCTCGATCTCTTTACGCAGGACGACCCGCCGAAAGCGCCGCAAAAGTATGAACTCCGTAGCTCAAGCGACGACCCCCAGGAGTCTCCAATAAAAAATGCACACGTGAACCGAAAAAGCAAACCAGTAAATTTAGCAACAGCCGGGCGCCATCGTTCCGAACATGCATTTCACTCTACATATAACCGCGGACAGAAGTAAAAGCATTCCACGCGAAACTCACAGCTCACAATGTCGCACCACGCACTCATTCAGTAGCAGGGCGACGGAACCATGCACTCCAGTCTAACATAAGGAAAATACGAATGCAAACCGTAGCCACTAGCGTAAACACTCCAGAGGTCTTAACTGTTTAAATGCCTACCTGCTATTTTGGGGACCGGAAGACTCCCTTGATAAATGAAGTTGCTAAGCATTTCCCATTACTTATTTATATTTTGTCTTTTAGCTATTGCACTATACCCATTTCTCAAAGTAACCGCATTATTCTTGAATTTCTATGCCTGCTTTTCAAAACATCCTTATTAAGTCTCATATTCTTAACTATTTGTTTTCAGTCTCATATTCTTAACTATTTGTTTTCTCTTTTCAATCTTACTTTTATTTGTCCACATAGTGGTACTTTATCAATATGACAGTCAGCACCAGGCATTGTCCAAACATTTATGAAAGCATTTCTAAATCTTTTATTAATTAGTATGTAGTCAATTTAGTTGAGTGTTTTCTGATCAGGGCTTTTCCGTGTGTAAAGTCGCCTTTTATTGTGTTTAAGCCATGTGTTTCCAATGATCATACTGTTTGTATGCGGCCACTTTATCAGTTTCTCTCATCTTTCATTTCTAGGGATTTTACTTCACCTTGCCTCGGATTCGAACCAACGCCTAGGAGGACAACAATATTAAGAGAAGAAGCAGTAGCGATAGTAGAAGGATGGGTTCTAGTAGTAGTAGTTATACGTAGTCGTAGTAGTAGTAGTAGTAGTAGTAGTAGTAGTAGTAGTATTAGTAGTAGTAGTAGTAGTAGTAGTAGTAGTAGTAGTAGTAGTAGTAGTAGTGGTAATAGTAGCAGTAGTAGTAGTAGTAGTAGTAGTAGTAGTAGCAGCAGCAGCAGCTGTAGTAGTAGTAGTAGTAGTAGTAGTAGTAGTAGTAGTAGTAGTAGTAGTAGTAGTAGTAGTTGTAGCATTAGTAGTAGTCGTCGTAGTAGTAACAGCAGCAGCATCAGTAATAATATTCGAAGTGTTGTTGATGAAGTCATGGTTTGAAACGCTGGTCTGTATCTCTCTGTGTGTTTCCTATTCATCAAGCTTGCCAGTAATATTTTGTGTTTTTATCGTATGCTAGCAACAAGTCAAGGGCAGCCAACCCCCAGCTTGGATTCCCAACCCACCTAGAACTTGTCACAAGTCGTTCCTATATAAACATGCTCTCTCTCTCTCTCTCTCTCTCTCTCTCTCTCTCTCTCTCTCTCTCTCTCTCTCTCTCTCTCTCTCTCTCTCTATCTCTGTCTCTGTCTGACTCTCTCTGTCTCTCTGTCTGTCTCTCTCTGTCTCTGTCTCACTCTATCTATCTATCTATCTATCTACCTATCTATCTATCTATCTATCTATCTATCTATCTATCTATCTATCTATCTATCTATCTATCTATCTATCTATCTATCTATCTATCTATCTATCTATCTATCTATCTATCTATCTATCTATCTATCTATCTATCTATCTATCTATCTATCTATCTATCTACCGATACAGCCACTCCTGTTTAAAGCTACTTTTGAACCACTGTTAATGCCACCGACCAGTACCGCTAATGTAGTTAACTTCTGGCTTGACATTCTAATTACTCTTCTTGGAAACTCCAAATCCACTTTTGCCACCCAAGTCGCTAAATTGTGTCCATAGAGTTTTCCACTTCCCTGTAAACTCAGTCACTCTTGCCTTTCAAATACTGCTAATCATTATAAACAGAACTGGACGGGTTGGCCGGAAAGAAAACAGCGTTCCAGCAGTTAAACGTCCGGTGCGCTGACCTCGGGTTGGCGGGATAGATCCCTACACGGGTTAGCTGAATGTTAATGATGACGTCTCGTTCAGAAAGCAATGGCAAGCTACTGAATATAAAATTGCCTAGAAAATTAATCTGGGCGTCGATAGTAATGTCCTGCAAAGAACACAATTTTAAGAATTAAACCGGTCTCAGCAATGCCTTCGATGTAGAGGGTGTTTGTACAGTCTCACTACACTTAACATGTAGAACAAATTTGAAAAATGAAGTACATGATGTCATCAAAGAATGTGCTCCACAGTCCATTGTAAAGCAGTATGCAGCGAATGGCTGTCGTCTGCTGGAGTAATTCTTTGCACTCCAAACAGAATGGTGTAGTCAACAGAAGAAAGAATTTTTTTTTTCAAATGTGTTCTACATAAAAAGTGTAGTGAAACTTCAAAAACACCCTATATTTTTTCCATTTCATTGTAAAATTTTATTTTTATTTTTCGCAACTCATTGTAAACTTTTTTTCGTTTTGTTTAATATCTTTATCATAATCCAGATGTCCTGCCTCTGCTGCTATTATGTGCAAATCATATTTGACATAGTAAATCCATCTACATTGTGGTCATCCTCTTCTCCGCCTCCCTTGTACACACCTCTCGATAATTATCTGTCCTAGAGTTTCATGCCTGTTTAAATGTAGACTACAAGGTTCATGTCTGTTTATATATAGACTATATAGTTCATGTCTGTTTATATATAGACTACATGGTTCATGTCTCTTTATATATAGACTACATGGTTCATGTCTGTTTATACATAGACTACATAGTTCATGTCTGTTTATATATAGACTACATGGTTCATATCTGTTTATATGTAGACTACATAGTTCATGTCTGTTTATACATAGACTATATAGTTCATGTCTGTTTATATATAGATTACATAGTTCATGTCTGTTTATACATAGACTATATAGTTCATGTCTGTTTATATATAGATTACATAGTTCATGTCTGTTTATACATAGACTATATAGTTCATGTCTGTTTATATATAGATTACATAGTTCATGTCTGTTTATACATAGACTATATAGTTCATGTCTGTTTATATATAGATTACATAGTTCATGTCTGTTTATATATAGATTACATAGTTCATGTCTGTTTATATATAGACTACATAGTTCATGTCTGTTTATATATAGATTACATAGTTCATGTCTGTTTATATATAGACTACAAGGTTCATGTCTGTTTATACATAGACTACATAGTTCATGTCTGTTTATATATAGACTACATAGTTCATGTCTGTTTATATATAGATTACATAGTTCATGTCTGTTTATATATAGACTACAATGTTCATGTCTGTTTATACATAGACTATATAGTTCATGCCTGTTTATATATAGACTACATAGTTCATGTCTGTTTATATATAGATTACATAGTTCATGTCTGTTTATATATAGACTACATAGTTCATGTCTGTTTATATATAGACTACATAGTTCATGTCTGTGTATATATAGACTACATAGTTCATGTCTGTGTATATATAGATTACATAGTTCATGTCTGTTTATATATAAACTACATAGTTCATGTCTGTTTATATATAGACTACATAGTTCATGTCTGTTTATATATAGACTACATAGTTCATGTCTGTTTATATATAGACTACATAGTTCATGTCTGTTTATATATAGACTACATAGTTCATGTCTGTTTATATATAGACTACATAGTTCATGTCTGTTTATATATAGACTACATAGTTCATGTCTGTTTATATATAGACTACATAGTTCATGTCTGTTTATATATAGATTACATAGTTCATGTCTGTTTATATATAGACTACATAGTTCATGTCTGTTTATATATAGACTACATAGTTCATGTCTGTTTATATATAGATTACATAGTTCATGTCTGTTTATATATAGACTACATAGTTCATGTCTGTTTATATATAGACTACATGGTTCATGTCTGTTTATACATAGACTACATGGTTCATGTCTGTTTATATATAGACTACATGGTTCATGTCTGTTTATATATAGACTACATAGTTCATGTCTGTTTATATATAGACTACATAGTTCATGTCTGTTTATATATAGACTACATAGTTCATGTCTGTTTATATATAGACTACATAGTTCATGTCTGTTTATATATAGACTACATAGTTCATGTCTGTTTATATATAGACTACATACTTCATGTCTGTTTATATATAGACTACATAGTTCATGTCTGTTTATATATAGACTACATAGTTCATGTCTGTTTATATATAGACTACAAGGTTCATGTCTGTTTATACATAGACTACATAGTTCATGCCTGTTTATATATAGACTACATAGTTCATATCTGTTTATATATAGACTACATAGTTCATGTCTGTTTATATATAGACTACATAGTTCATGCCTGTTTATATATAGACTACATGGTTCATGCCTGTTTATATATAGACTACATAGTTCATATCTGTTTATATATAGACTATATAGTTCATGTCTGTTTATATATAGACTACATAGTTCATGCCTGTTTATATATAGACTACATAGTTCATGCCTGTTTATATATAGACTACATAGTTCATGTCTGTTTATATATAGACTACATAGTTCATGCCTGTTTATATATAGACTACATGGTTCATGCCTGTTTATACATAGACTACATAGTTCATATCTGTTTATATATAGACTACATAGTTCATATCTGTTTATATATAGACTACATGGTTCATGTCTGTTTATATGTAGACTACATAGTTCATGTCTGTTTATATATAGACTACATAGTTCATGCCTGTTTATAGGTAGACTACATAGTTCATGCCTGTTGATATATATATTACATAGTTCATGCCTGTTTATACATAGACTACATAGTTCATGCCTGTTTATAGGTAGATTACATAGTTCATGTCTGTTTATACATAGACTACATAGTTCATGCCTGTTTATAGGTAGATTACATAGTTCATGTCTGTTTATACATAGACTACATAGTTCATGCCTGTTTATAGGTAGATTACATAGTTCATGTCTGTTTATACATAGACTACATAGTTCATGCCTGTTTATAGGTAGATTACATAGTTCATGTCTGTTTATACATAGACTACATAGTTCATGTCTGTTTATATATAGACTACATAGTTCATGTCTGTTTATATATAAACTACATGGTTCATGTCTGTTTATATATAGACTACATAGTTCATGTCTATTTATATATAGACTACATAGTTCATGTCTGTTTATATATAGACTACATAGTTCATGCCTGTTTATATATAGACTACATAGTTCATGTCTGTTTATATATAGACTACATAGTTCATGTCTGTTTATATATAGACTACATAGTTCATGTCTGTTTATATATAGACTACATAGTTCATGTCTGTTTATATATAAACTACATGGTTCATGCCTGTTTATATATAGACTACATAGTTCATGTCTGTTTATATATAAACTACATAGTTCATGTCTGTTTATATATAGACTACATAGTTCATGTCTGTTTATATATAGACTATATGGTTCATGTCTGTTTATATATAGACTACATAATTCATGTCTATTTATATATAGACTACATAGCTCATGTCTGTTTATATATAGACTACATAGTTCATGTCTGTTTATATATAGACTACATAGTTCATGTCTGTTTATATATAGACTACATAGTTCATGTCTGTTTATATATAGACTACATAGTTCATGTCTGTTTATATATAGACTACATAGTTCATGTCTGTTTATATATAAACTACATGGTTCATGCCTGTTTATATATAGACTACATAGTTCATGTCTGTTTATATATAAACTACATAGTTCATGTCTGTTTATATATAGACTACATAGTTCATGTCTGTTTATATATAGACTACATAGTTCATGTCTGTTTATATATAGACTACATAATTCATGTCTATTTATATATAGACTACATAGCTCATGTCTGTTTATATATAGACTACATAGTTCATGTCTGTTTAGGATATAAACTACATGGTTCATGTCTGTTTATATATAGACTACATAGTTCATGTCTGTTTATATATAGACTACATAGTTCATGTCTATTTATATATAGACTACATGGTTCATGTCTGTTTATATATAGACTACATGGTTCATGTCTATTTATATATATAGACTACATAGCTCATGTCTGTTTATATATAGACTACATAGTTCATGTCTGTTTATATATAGACTACATAGTTCATGCCTGTTTATACGTAGACTACATAGTTCATGTCTGTTTATATATAGACTACATAGTTCATGTCTGTTTATATGTAGACTACACAGTTCATGTCTGTTTATAAATAGACAACATAGTTCATGTCTGTTTATATGTAGACTACATAGTTCATGTCTGTTTATATATAGACTACATAGTTCATGTCTGTTTATATATAGACTACATAGTTCATGTCTGTTTATATATAGACTACATAGTTCATGTCTGTTTATATATAGACTACATAGTTCATGTCTGTTTATATATAGACTACATAGTTCATGTCTGTTTATATATAGACTACATAGTTCATGTCTGTTTATATATAGACTACATAGTTCATGTCTGTTTATATATAGACTACATAGTTCATGTCTGTTTATATATAGACTACATAGTTCATGTCTGTTTATATATAGACTACATAGTTCATGCCTGTTTATATATAGACTACATAGTTCATGTCTGTTTATATAGTAGACTACATAGTTCATGTCTGTTTATATATAGACTACATAGTTCATGTCTGTTTATATATAGACTACATAGTTCATGCCTGTTTATATAGTAGACTACATAGTTCATGTCTGTTTATATAGTAGACTACATAGTTCATGTCTGTTTATATATAGACTACATAGTTAATGTCTGTTTATATGTAGACTACATAGTTCATGTCTGTTTATATGTAGACTACATAGTTCATGTCTGTTTATATATAGACTACATAGTTCATGTCTGTTTATATATAGACTACATAGTTCATGCCTGTTTATACGTAGACTACATAGTTCATGTCTGTTTATACGTAGACTACATAGTTCATGTCTGTTTATATATAGACTACATAGTTCATGTCTGTTTATATATAGACTACATAGTTCATGCCTGTTTATACGTAGACTACATAGTTCATGTCTGTTTATATATAGACTACATAGTTCATGTCTGTTTATACGTAGACTACATAGTTCATGCCTGTTTATACGTAGACTACATAGTTCATGTCTGTTTATATATAGACTACATAGTTCATGTCTGTTTATACGTAGACTACATAGTTCATGTCTGTTTATATATAGACTACATAGTTCATGTCTGTTTATATATAGACTACATAGTTCATGCCTGTTTATATATAGACTACATAGTTCATGTCTGTTTATATATAGACTACATAGTTCATGCCTGTTTATATATAGACTACATAGTTCATGTCTGTTTATATATAGACTACATAGTTCATGCCTGTTTATACGTAGACTACATAGTTCATGCCTGTTTATACGTAGACTACATAGTTCATGTCTGTTTATATATAGACTACATAGTTCATGTCTGTTTATACGTAGACTACATAGTTCATGTCTGTTTATATATAGACTACATAGTTCATGTCTGTTTATATATAGACTACATAGTTCATGCCTGTTTATACGTAGACTACATAGTTCATGTCTGTTTATACGTAGACTACATAGTTCATGTCTGTTTATACGTAGACTACATAGTTCATGTCTGTTTATACGTAGACTACATAGTTAATGTCTGTTTAGTTTATACGTAGACTACATAGTTCCTGCGTCTCTATGGCGAATTAGTTACGGACGCAATTCGTAATCCTGCATACCGCGCTCGGAACACAGCTGCGGGCGATTTAGCACCAGACCAAATTGCGTTGGTTTTCATTAAATGGTATTAGTTCCAGTCATTCAGAAAACAATCGCAAACTACTGAATGTAAACTTGCCAAGAAATCACAAAAGCCAAAACGTGCTGGGGTTGACTGCGACGTCCTGTAAAGGGTTTGCGACTAACTGTGACTAACGTAGTTCATAGATATACCATCTACTTTGCAGTAGGTTCACTTGAATGATACGATTTCATGTGTCCAATGGTCTGTCCGTCGATGTACACTTATTTCTTCAGAGATGCGTTCTAGCTACAGGGAGACAGCAGGTTCAGATACCAATGCATCTATAATTTTCATTGGTTATATTGTTTATTGTGTAGTCCTTTGTCAGAATGAGAGTACTGATATTGTATATAGAACCTGTTCTGTTTTGTGCAGTGAATCTTGGAATGTGAAAGAACAAATTAGGAAGCAACAAAGATATGGTTTCTGAGCCCAATGTAGCGAATACCGTGAAATGCCAGAGTAGTCATAAGAGAATGCCTGGAAAATATTCATTGAAGTTGAACATTATATACAGCATAAGACGATGACGATGGAAGTGATGGCAGTTACACAGGCTTTCATATGCTGGAATCACAGCTTTATACCAACGTGTGTGTACTATGTGATTCAATAAGCATGATTCGGAAGGTCGAAGCTGGATCTGTACGTAGACAGTGGACTGAGTCGCTGAGGAAGTCTGTTGTCCGTAAAGTCGCCTTCATCTTCGTCCTGGGACATGCGAGAGTCGAGGGAAATGAACGAGCTGATAAATTGGCTGGCTCTGCACCCCCTGCAGATGGCCAGCACATGGATCGTGCCGATGTTATTAACGTACTTAAAGATATGTCGAGGACAGAGAACTTTGACGTCAGTGAATCCACATCGCTGTCCAGGATGAAAGACTTGGGAGTAAGAATTGGCACGGCCAGGCACGAGAGGTACATCGGAAAAACAAGGTGCCTCGTGAACCAGAACAGAACTGGCACTTTTAGCCACCGGACGCTGATGCATATGCTGGAAGGAGGATCTGAGCACCTATTGACCTGTTCGGAGTGCAATGAAGATACCTTAACTGATAACTGATTACTGATACAACATAAGAAAGAGACAACAGTTTTGGGTTATATAATGAAAAGAGAAGCACTAGGAAAAAAAATCATAACTGAGCAGATAAACGCAATTAGGGGAAGAGACTGCCCGAGAGAAATGATGCTGAATGACTTAAGTGTGTGGCAGCGAAAAGTAACACTAATACAATTACAAAGTGATTATCCGCAGCGCGCGCGCGCTGTGAATAACGCTCAGTGTTATTCACAGACGCGGCTGGTCACGTGACGTTTACTACTGTTGATTGGTGACGTCACGTGACGTTTATGTTCGAAAATGGTGATAGAAAAAGGAGCTTGTTGTAGCCTACAATGTATTCTTTGTTGTTTAGTGTTAGGTTTAGGGTTAGATCTAAATTTTCAATTGGAGCCACACTGAAATCTCTGTTCCGCATTTGCCCACCCCTGTTATAGTTACTAAGTTAGGCCTTTAGTTAGTTTGCTTGTCACAGTGCATCAAACCAGTCAAAATATCTTCCGTAAGTTATTAAACTTCGACTTAGGACTTTAGTTTTGCAATGTGCTTATGTAATGTTCATTAATCTCAATATTATTAGCAGCGTGCTGTGTATAATGCTCAGTAGGCCTCAGTAGGTCTCAGTAGGCCTTTCATTCGCGCTGTGAATAGCGTTCAGTATTATTCACAGCTGTGAATAACGCCTTTTATACAATTAACCAACAACACCAAGGACACAGATCTCTGGAAATACAAGGACGTCTACGTAATTACGTTATTTGTGAATTCATATGATGATGATGATGATGATGATGATGATGATGATGATGATGATGATGATGATGAGTGGTTCCTATATTCCCTATGGCTTTCCTTTATTTCTATCAGCGCCAATAACTATCTGTGAATTTATAATCTCATACCATGAGATTAAATTTATAACGTTGCCAAAATGAACCTCGAAGGACCTCTAATATCTATTCTGCGACATAAATTGACACAGCTATTGACTCTGTGTGCTAATGATCACTCGCAAACTCCCGGGTGAAACATTAGCGCGACCAAAAGCTCAGTAATTGTACAGACTCAATAAACCGACGTCGTGACTCGATCACTTGGCGGAAGACGTAGAAACTTGTTGAAACACCGAAGCCAGTGGTATACTATTAACTGTTTCAGCACGAAGGAAGGACACTGCGTGCATTCACATTTCTATACTACTTGAGTAAAGGGTTAAATAAATAATTGGGCTTCTGCACAAAATGTATCCATTAACTCCAAATCTTAATATGTTATACTGTATAAATGGATATCGGCGTGGTTAGTAGGCTTAACACACTTAAACTTTGTCTTCTGACTGCTGCGTACTGGGGTCGCTCCAAACTCCGGTCAGTTGGACTTAAATGTTGATGTCTCGTTCAGAAAGCAATGGCAAACTACTAAACATAAGCTTGCCAAGGAATAAAAAACAGCCCAAAAATGCTAGGGTTGACTGCGACGTCCTGTAAAGGATATGCAACTAATTTTCTCTTTCAGAAAGCTATGATAAACTACTGAAGGTAAAATATCTCTAGTACATCACTATAGGGGCTGGGTGTGATTGCAACGTCCTGCAAAGAACATACACACGTTTACACCATGAACAAATGCTAGCGATGTATCTACATAACTAAAACCCACGGCGGCAGCAGATGTGGCTGAAAGACGAATTCACGTGGTAAATGGTCGTCCACAATGTTTTTTTTTTGGCGTATCCTTTATAGGACATCGCTGTCAACACCAGCATCTTTCAGCTGTATGTTGATTTCTTGGCAAGATTACGCTCAGTAGTTTGCCATTGCTTTCTGAGTGGCCGGCTCACATACCCCGTAAGTTACCGATGCGATTCGAACCACTGCTGATTCAAACCGTCATCACGTTACCGACGAGAGCATACGAGATTACGGAGAAAAGTCATAACCTCTAAGCCACGAAGCCCACAATGGGTACACGTGAACATATGGTCTTTTCCTCAATCACGCACTATCTGACGTTTCACGCGCTCAATGTCTAACCTACCTTCAATAACGTTCTAATTTTCCTTTATTCAATTCCTTATCTTTTCCCTCCCCCCCCCACACACACACACGCACGCACGCACGCACAGACACTCTCCATCTCTCTCTCTCTCTCTCTCTCTCTCTCTCTCACACACACATACATACACATAAAATTCGCATCGGTACGGGACTGGGGGAGGGGAAGGGGTGTGTGTGTGTGGGATCTTTGTTTGGCTGAGATGTTACGGTTTATGCCTAAGGCTCAGAAGGTACCATTTCCAGCACCACTGATATCATACGTCTCCAGGGTATATGGTGATAGCCTCACATGACACCAGAGATAGGCACGGGTAATGTTCTGATACATTATGTTTAGAGGAAAATGTCATGGAATTGTAACTGCTTACGTTTGGTAACGATCATGATTGGTAACGACCTATAATTTGTAACGTCCCATGATTGGTAACGACCTATTATTGATAACTGCCCATTATTGGTAACGACCGAGCATTAGCTGCGATATCTTAGAGCATTCTGAACATTTAGCCACGATGCAACAAGGAGGGTACTCACCATTCCTAGCAACCTAAAACATTGCTAAAATTGGCGGGCAACTAAAACCAGGTCGATGTGAAAGGGGAAACCTCCAATTTATCTCCCAAATATGAGGCAATTAATTTCCACTATTTAACTTTACCGTCATATGAAGATCGCTCAGGCAACTTCGTAAATGAATTACCACAAAGCTGGACAATAAGCTCAAAAACTGAAATACTAGATGGTGATGATACTTCTGGTGATGATGATGACGATGATGATGATGATGCTGTAAACGTGCAAGTGCATTTTCCAATATCTCGTTAAGGAATGGTGCCTCCTGGGTACAAAGCCACTCATTAACTTCATCCGTGAACTCCGAGTACTTGAACGAGCAGAGTAGCCAACCAGACGGTCATCTTGGCGAGGAGATGGTAATCGCTTGGCGCCATGACCGGGCTGTAATGCTGGTCGGACTGAAAAATCTACCCGCAGGCGCGTTCTAGTAAAGCCCTAATGACATACGTATCTCCGATCCAATTTGCGTACGTATTTACTGGCTCGGAAAGAAAGACAGTAAAACTTCGGTTTTCGTTGTCCTTCGGTTTTCGTCAATTTCGGTTTTCGTCTATGTTTTCAGCGAAAACATTTTTCTCAGATTTTGTCGGTTGCCTCAGATTTCGTCGGCGTCCCCACGGGGTGCCGCAGCTAATTTTGCGAAAACAAAGGGACCCGCGCGTTCTTCTGCTCAATTTGGTGTTGTTTCTCGTTGTGTGAGCATCACTTGCTAATAAGTTAACCCTTTCCTGTTAGTTCGATCATGAAGCCAAAGACAGTTTCCAAAACCAGCAGCCCTTCGAAGAAGAAGGCCAGGAACACGATCAAGTTGAAAGAAAGAAATCATTGAAAAATACGAGAGTGGCATTGAGGTTGCTGACATCGGCCGCATGTAGGGGAAGTCGCCATCCATGATAAGTTAAATTGTGGCGAAAAAGGAAGCAATAAAGGAAGATAATATAGCGGAAGGCGTGAATGTGCTAATGAAACGGAGATAGCAAACAATTAAAGATGTTGAACAGTTATTATCAACATTATTAATTTGGATACGTCAAAAACTGTTAGATGGCGATTCTGTTTCGGAGGCATTCATATGTTAAAAGGCCAGACTTGTATGCTGATTTCTTTAAGAGACTGACTGGGCGAGTGCTGTAGTCTGTTTACTTTTGTCTGCCCCAATATAAAATTTCATATCTCAGTAACCACCTGAAGGAAAATGATGAGATTTAGCATATAACCTTATCATTACGTCCATCCAACCAACAACAAAAATTGTTCTGGAGATTGTACAGCAGATTTCAAAGTTTGTTTATATGCGGTATATAATTTACGGGTCAGAGATGAAGTGCACATTATTAAATGTATTACGTCTTCACATGGAAACATTAGCGTTTAATAGTTAATTTTCTCGTGGGACGTCGTGGAACATGGGATTGGCCTTATGACAAGAACCTCACGTAGTGAAATGGGGCATTACTGTAAAACAAGTTTGTTAGCGAGAAATCACTACTATTTCTCCAAACCATCAAAGAAAGGTAGCCGCTTTCCATGATTTAAGTTGCTTTTGGACCTATCAAAGACATAATCCTTGGGTGGGGGTAAATATAAGACGGCAGGAAAAATTTCATAACGATGCAAAAATGATGAATGAAGGCATTCATTTCTGGACAGGCTATAGTGTATTTAGTGTTTTAAAGTCAGCAGAGGGTGGTTTGAAAAATTCAAGGAGCGCAATGACATACACAGTGCTGTTAGGCACGACGAAGGTGTGAGTTCGGACAAGTCTGGGGAAAAAAACTAGTATTAAACACTAAATTTATTTTCTATAAAATGTTTTCTTGGTATGAACTGCGTCTAGAACGAATTATTTGGATTTACATTGATTCATATGGAAATAATTGCATCGGTTTTCGTCGTTTAAGGATTTAGTCGATTGTTTTCGGACAGATTATCTACGAAAACCGAGGTTTTACTGTACCTATAACAAGGGGACAGTTGCGTTCCATGGGGTTTAATTAAAGATGTCATCTATCCATCCATCCATCAAACCATCATTCCAACCATCCATCCATCCATCCATCCATTCATCCATCCATCCATCCATCCACCCATCCATCTATTCGTCCGTCCGTCCGTCTGTCAGTCCGTCCCTGTCTGTCTGTCTGTCTGTCTGTCTGTCTGTCTGTCTGTCTGTCTGTCTGTCTGTCTGTCTGTCTGTCTGTCTACCCGTCCGAACGTCCGTCCGTCCGTCCGTCTGTCTGTCTGTCTGTCTGTCTGTCTGTCTGTCTGTCTGTCTGTCTGTCTACCCGTCCGAACGTCCGTCCGTCCGTCTGTCTGTCTGTCTGTCTGTCTGTCTGTCTGTCAAAAAAAATATGGGGATTGACTGTGACGTCCTGGAAAGGACATAAAACACGTTAACATGAAGGCGTGAGTAAGATCGAGGATAAAGAAGAGATATCATTTATACTAGAGACTGACTGATTGGCACCTTGCCGTCTTAACAGAGATTTTTTTTTAAAAAGGAGTTATACCTCTCCATAGCACAAAGTCTGGGCTAAATTTATTAACCATGTGTTGCCCATGCAGCAATATCCCTCTTTCGGCCTGCCTTGTTTATTCCAGAGGAAAGATAACAACAACACGTCTAGAACAAGACATGCTGCAGATGCTGCCGGATCAGAACAGCAATAAACTAATTCTCTGCCTATCGGAGCTTCCACCCTAGACCAGTCGCCGACCAAAACTTAGGATCTGGTCAGGCCAACCATGACATTTAATCTTTAGGTTGCATTTCCTCGCACTAAGGTCAGGTCTGTACCCATCCAATTGCTCTCCTCCGCCCGAAGCCGTTGGCACAATGTGGGGCGTCAGGTGTGGCGAGCACCGCCTAACATTCAGCACTAAAAGAAAGCAGATAAAACCGCCTGTCATACAGTAGCTCAGTCATATCTGACTAAGACCTGACTTACTAGAGACTAACGTTAGTATTATTATATATCAACGATAACACTAGTTTTTCTGTACTATAGTATCATCAGATGTGAGGGGAGTTGTGGTAGCATAGTGGCTAGCAGGCTCGTCTATCAACCCTATGGACATGTGTTCGAATCTCCACGGAGACGAACTTGATAAAATGGACTATCAGGTCAACCCCGAGCTGAGATGGCTACAAGGGAATATCCTGGAGTGTAAACGCGACCGGCGTTGTATTGACCGCATCGCCCATCGAATGCAGACTGAGTTACAACAATATAGGACTAGAAGCATGCACTCAGTACGTCTCAAAACGTGTTAAAAGTCTTTTACTTACACCAAAGAAGGTCTGAGGTTAGTTTAGTTTAGTTTAGTTTAGTTTAGTTTAGTTTAGTTGACGGATAAACATCACGGCACACGGGTGTAACTCATAAGTGCTCCATTCTACTCCTAACTCAAGCCTAAGTCCGGAGAATCTCAGCTCAGTGCATAAACTCCGCAGCACCGGCGAGAATCCTGAAATACTTTGGGTAGACTTTTAACTCGAAATTTTGCCCGGGCAGGGCCGTTAGGCTACTCTTTTTCAACTTCCAGCTGCCAAGGGATTGTAACGTGCGCAACAATACACACGGGCGTCCGATCACACGTGAAAAAATCCCGGCCTTCAACGGGGCTAGAACCCGGAACTTCCAGCACTCGATGCGGACACCATACCTCGAGACCACTCCCCCCCCCCCTTCCTTCATTAGAAGATCTGATACGAGAGCAAGAGGGTGCCTAAAAAGATAATGGATTTATGACAACAAAGACATTGCACAATCACACGGAATGACACTATACGGGGCCACTCATCAGGCACTGGAAAGTCAACTATTTCTCCCCACGTCGAGTGACGGCATAAGTGGAAGCCAATGACGATCATGATACTTTTTTAAACACTATATACGAAATACGCCTTAAATTGTGTAAAACGATCTGTACTTTACTTGTATTTGCTATATACAACAAAATGCCTCAAGTGTGCGTAAAGCGGTCATCTACTTATTTTTGTTTCACAATACAGTACAATACGTCTCGAATTGTGTAATAGGCTCTTTTAGCTGACTGACACATTGCCGCCTTGACAGACGATATTTTGTAACATGGTGATATACCTCTCCATAGCATACAATCTGGGTTGAAAGTAGAGATCACATATTGTCCCTGAAGCCTGATCCCTCTCTCGGCGTGCCTAGTTTTACTCCATAAGAAAGATAACACCGATACGCCTGGAATAAGACAAGATGCAGAAGCCGCAGAATCAGCAAAGTAATGCTCGAACTGGTTGCCGGACTTAGCTGCTATCCAAAACTAGTTGCCGACCAAGGCTTAGGGCCTGGTATGCTCTACCATAACATTTAGTCTCTGGGATGCATTTCCTCGCAATAGCTTGTACCCTCCCAATTGCGCTCTACCGCCGGAAGCCGTTGGCACAATGCGTTTTGTTGAGTTTGGTTTGGTTCTATTAGTAAAATTAAACGAAAGACCTTTTAAAATAAATGTCATTCAAATATATGCTCCAACAAGTGAATGCAATGAAGAAAGTATAGATGAATTTTATAATGACATGTAGCGTGCTTTGAAGGAATGTAAAATATCAGAAATAAATATAATGGGTGATTTCAACGCAAAAGTGGGAAATCAAGGCGATGGATGCAGTGTAGGCAACCATGGTTTGGGAGAGCGAAACGACAGAGGATACATACTTGAAGAATGGGCAAAGAAACAAGAAATGGTTGTAGGAAACACCTGGTTTAAACAGCGCCCTAAAAGATTATGGACATGGAGGAGTCCAGACAGTAGGATTAAAAACCAGATAGATTACATCCTGATTAGGAGAAGGTTTCGAAATGCGCTAACAATCGTAAAAAACAGTTCCCATTGCAGACTGTTAAAGTGATAACAGATTAATTACAGGCACACTATGGATAAAGGTAAAGAAAGTCAAGCATACAACCGGAAACACTAAATATGATTCGTGTAAATTGAAAACTGTGAAAGAAATACAAGATAATGTTAACATAGAAGTAAAGAACAAATCTGATATATTGTCTAATCTAGAGATCCTATTTCAAGATATGGATGATCAATGGGAAATGTTGAAGAATTCAATCAGTTTAGCTGCAGAAAAAAAAAACTATTCCAAAATTAAAGAAAGTGGGTCGTCAGACATGGATGACTAAAGAAATTTTATAACTAAAGGAAACAAGAAGACTGAACGAAAATAATCCTGCCAAATATAAAGAAATTCACAGAAAAGTCCGAACATTATGTAAGGAGGCAAGAGAAACATGGCTCGAGAAAAATTGCATATAAATTGAAAAACAACACAACAGTAAAAATATACCAAACTAATGCACAAAAGAATTCGGGAGCTTATTAATCAAAGAACACATACATCAGCAGGCTGCATAAAGACAAAAAATGGAAAAAATATAATAGAATAAGATCAGATTTTACATGTATGGTCAGATTATGTGAAAAACCTTTATGATGATAACAGAGAAGAACAGTATGATATTCAAAATAATAATGAAGGACCATTAATTTTGAAGACGGAGGTTCAGAATGCTCTTAACCATATGAAAACTGGCAAGACCCCCGGTTCAAACAGCATCACAACAGAAATGATTAATGATTTACACGAATACGTAATAGATAAAGTTACCAGACTCCTGAATACAATATATGATACTGGAGATATACCTCATGAATTATGTAATTCTGTATTTATTGCAATGCCAAAGAAATCAGGAGCCTAGGAATGTGATCAACATCGAACAATTAGTATAATGAGTCACATCACGAAGATTTTGCGAAGAAATATCATGCAAAGAGTTAGGAAGAAAATGCAACCTGAAATAGGAGAGGAACAATGTGGGTTTGTAGTAGGCAAGGGTACAGTAAATGCTATGTATATACTGACAACAGTAATTGAGCGTTCTATAGAAGTAAACAAAGATCTATATTATTGCTTTATTGACTACACAAAGGCTTTCAATAAAGTGAGACATGTTGATATGATAAGGATGCTTGAAGATCTACAAATTGATGGAAAAGACCTTAGACTTGTAAAAACATATATTGGAAACAACAAGCTGCCATAAGAATTGATAATGAAGTAGGTCAATATCAGCCTATTAAGAGAGATGTGAGACAGGAATGTGTAATGTCTCCAGATCTTTTTTCTTCCCTGTACAATTACAATATTTTCATAAATATAGAAGATATTGAAGGAATCAACATTGGGGGACGGTACATTAGATATGCAGATGGTATAGTCTTGATTGCTGACAATGAACAGGGCGTGCAACATTTTGTAGATGCAGTTGTTGCACACAGTGAACAACTAGGGTTATAACTGAATTGTAAGAGGACAGTTTATGGTCGTCATTAGGAAGGAAGAAATACCACAATGTAATATACAAGTAAATGGGAATATTCTTAAACAAGTGAATCGGTGCAGCTATCTCGGAACAGTCATAGCATCTGATGGGAGATGCCTTGAAGAGATTAAAACAAGAATTGCAGTTGCGAAGGTAGCCTGTTGCAAAATGAAACAATATACTGACCGATAAAAAAGATATCAATTGAAACGAGAAAAAGTGTTGAAGTGCTACATAAAACATGTACTTTTATATGGATGTGAAGCGTGGACAATGAGCAGTCATGCTGAAAAACGTCTGATGGCTGTGGAAATGCGGTTTCTGAGAAAAATGCAAAGAATACCATGAACAGACATAAAAACCAATGAACAAGTCCTACAACAGGGGTGGCCAACACGAAGCCCGCTGGCCGCATGCGGCTCGCCGGACGTCTTTATGCGGCCCGCGGAGTGGGAAGCGATGATATGGTCGAGGCTGTAGCACGCTTGATTGTTTACTTTAATTAACAAAAAAAAATTAGGTGAGTGGTCCGGCAGAAAATATTATTTCTGAAATTTGGCCCGCCAGCTGAAAGGGTTGGCCACCCCTGTCCTACAAAAAACAAATGAAGATGGGATACTGATTAGAGACATTAGACGTAGACAGTCACATTTTTGGGCATATTATGAAAAGAAATGAATTGGAGGACTTGGTGATAACTGGCAAGATCGTAGGGAAGAGACCAAGAGGACGATCAAGAAGTAAATACCTGGATGGCCTGACCACGTGGCATGGTCGAGACAGAAACCCGGAGCTGATCCACGACTCTGTTGACCGAGTGAGATGGCAAAACATGAGCGCCCACGCTTATCGGCGTGGCACATGATGGATGGATGGAATTTAGTATGAGCCGCCCAACATTTGGCGCTGATGAAGTTATTTACTTTTTAACTATATACCCAATTCGCCTCACATTGTGTAACCCGCTTCTTACTTACATCTTAACTATATACTCAGTAAGCCTCACATTGTGTAAACCGCTCATTACTGGCATTTTAACTACATACATAATACGCTTCAAATTGTGTACACCGCTCCTTACTTACTTTCTTAACCATGAACAAGTCCCATTGCGTGTAAAATGGTCATTCCCCTTGTTTTTAATCATACGCCCACGTCGTCTGAGATCAAACACGGAAGAACATAACAATAAGACATGGAAGCTCGATAAGCGAACCTTGGGTCCAACCGGCCGAGTTTTATCTTCATTAATCATTTGTGGTACTACGTATTGGGTCTTAAATTACGATCAGTAATATTTGCGTTTTCCTTTGTGTGTGTATTTTGGTATTTTATTGCCATGTTAACTCAAGTTAACTTAGTTCGAAGATTCGCATTAAACCCTTTCTTTTAGCATAACACAGTACCATAACGCTGGCCTCGTGATTGCCCATAAAATGTATTTTTACTAAACCAATGTGGCCGTTTCCGTGTTTTGTGTATTCAACATTCATATAAGAGTCATTTCCGTGCCAGGCCAAGTGGGTGTAAGAGGAAATTAACAAGTTAATAGACTTGCTGGACGTGGCTACTGAGGAAAGGGGAGAGCAATAACAGGACTAATACATTGAATGCACTCAGAAAGGCAGATGGATTACAGAAATCAAGTGATGGCTGTGAATCTGGGGCAGTGTCTCAAGAAATAAAATGATGGCTGTGAATCTGAGGCAGAGTGTCTCAAGAAATCAGCTAACTACCTAACTAACCATGCACGCACGCAAGTACGCACGCACACAAATGAACAAACTTACTAACTAAATACATAAATAAACTAAACTAAACTAAAACTTACTAACTAACTATTCATATGGGAGATTCTCATGCTATAGATATTCTAATGTTCTTATTTCTGATTGTAATTTTTATAATTTTTACAATGCGATGTCGATTCAAGGCCAAATAAGCTATTTCGTGTATATTTATTTAATTTAAAATACATCATTTTTATGTTAGAGGGATTATACTAACACATGAGCAACGTAATTTGATATAGGGCAGAAGATTTGTGTTTCTCTTGGTCTGGTTCTTATCTCTTGACCTGTTCGACATGGGATGAGCTATCGTTGGCGTAGCTCTTTGGGTCATTGGCACACGTAGGTGCCTCTACCACTACAAGGTGGAGGACAGCGATTGAGAACTATTATTCAAATCTGAATGGGTGTTGTTGTAGGCTTTTATTTGGAGTCTCTTGACAATAAATTTGAATCATGATTATAAGAAGATAAAAACTGGAACATATTGTGACAACCGGAAAGATTTGTTGGAAGAGACAGGAAGATAGATTGTGAAGCCAACTTAACTATCCGAGACCGAGTAAGAAGTGATGTTATCAGACAGACAGTGGGATCAACACCTTGTGCCACATTTATTGAAAGGCAGAAGATCAAATGGTTTGGCCATCTCGTTGGAATGCAACACAATCAACTACCAGCACTGACCCTACACCAAAGAAGATCTGGTACGAGAGCAAGAGGACATGCGAGAAGAAAATAGATTGACGACATCAACAACATTGAACAATCAAATGGAACGACACTTCGTGCGCTGGAACGTCAAATAGTCCTCCTTACAACACTTGACGTCAAAAGTGCAAGATAATGAGGATGATGATGATGATGATGATGATGATGACAATGAGGTACTAAAACACGCGTGGTAATACTCACCAGCCCAGGGCTAATACCAACCATTACGTATGTGATGTGTTGAGTCATGACAATACTACATATTAATACATCTATTCAGTTTCAGTACCGGTTTTTGTTCGCCCCGTTAATTTCTTACCTCGGAGAGGGGAAGACGAGTACTGCAACACTGGCCCTTTAGATATGTACGGAGTCTGGAGAAATGTCTGCACAAGCTCACTCCGACAGATTCAAGTCCTTTTCGGGACTCAGACCACATGAACGCGCCAATTCATTAAAATTATGAGCTTTAAATGTTGAGTTCTCGCCCTTGACTTTGGGACGAAAATTACAAGTACCTCAAATGCTAGGGTGGGTTGGTCTGTTGGCGAGGGACACTGGTAACAGGGGAAGCTAATCCACACGCAAATTAAAAACATATGAGTAATACTCACAATATTTAAGTAGAGTTATGATCAACTAACCAACCAATCAATTAATCAAACAAATAATTAACCAACCAATCAACTAACCAAGCAAACAATTAACCAACCAATCAACTAACCAATCAACTATTCAACCAACTAATCTATAAACAACAACAACGACAAAAACAATCAATCAACCAACTATCCAAACAAACAACAGGATGAGCCAACTATCCAAACAATCAACCAACCAACCAACCAACCAACCAACCAACCAGATAGCTCACAAACCAAACCACCAATCCACCAATGAACAGAACGAAATGTCTTAAATACCATTCTTTGTCTGCAACAATGCGTTTTTACAATTATTCAAAACGTGCCAATGTTAATGAGGAAATACTAAAAACTTCACCAAATCAAACAGCTTGTTCCTCCAGAAAGCAGTGCAGTACATGGAGACAATCGATAACCAAAGTTTCCCTGCGATCTCGGTTGTGGTCAAGTCTCAGTTATTTTAGTCTACCCTCGAGCACAAACTGGTCCACTGGGTGATACCAACAAGATAATGAGCTGTTCGAAGGCCGGGCTGATTTCGTTCTCCTTATCTCACAAGCTAACATGATTCCTTAGAATGGTCTAGTTTTGCTGGTCGCTAACCTTTCGAAATCAAGCCAAACGTGGGAGGTAAGAGATTGTATTATATCTAGAATGTCTCGTTTGGCCGAGAAAATGTTGGCTTAGCACAATTTCTGGAAATTGTAACTCACAGCTTTGACACGTGATCTTATTTATTTTACTGGATCGTTTGCGGATAGATAACGTTAAGGAGTCAATAATAAAATAATGTGGAAGAATTAAATGGAAACTTGAAATAATTTTCATGTAAGCGAATTACAACAACAACAACTAAAACAACAAAAACAACAGCAGCAGCAGCAACAATAACTGCTACTACTACTACTACTACTACTACTACTACTACTACTACTACTACTACTACTACTACTACTACTACTACTACTACTACTACTACTACTACTACTACTACTACTACTACTACTACTACTACTACTTCTCCTCCTACTACTACTACTACTACTACTACTACTACTACTTCTCCTACTACTACTACTACTACTACTACTACTACTACTACTACTACTACTACTACTACTACTACTACTGCTGCTGCTACTACTACTACTACTACTACTACTACTACTACTACTACTACTACCACCACCACCACCACTACTACTACCACTACTATTACTACAACTACCACTACTACTATTACTGCTATTACAACTACTACTATTACTACTGCTGCTGCTGCTGCTGCTACTACTACTACTACTACTACTACTACTACTACTACTACTACTACTACTACTACTACTACTACTACTACTACTACTACTACTACTACTACTACTACTTCTCCTCCTACTACTACTACTACTACTACTACTACTTCTCCTACTACTACTACTACTACTACTACTACTACTACTACTACTACTACTACTACTACTACTACTGCTGCTGCTGCTACTACTACTACTACTACTACTACTACTACTACTACTACCACCACCACCACCACTACTACTACCACTACTATTACTACAACTACCACTACTACTATTACTGCTATTACAACTACTACTATTACTACTGCTGCTGCTGCTGCTGCTACTACTACTACTACTACTACTACTACTACTACTACTACTACTACTACTACTACTACTACTACTACTACTACTACTACTATAACTCTACTGCCATAAATGAAATTACGTGTAAAATCATCATCTACTATGTTTTATAGAGGTTGTCTAAGTTATTTTAAATAAACTCGTAAGTATTACGGGGTTTAAGATGTAATTTAAAACGAAACGCAATCGGTCTAGACAGCATAGAGTTACAAAACACTTAGAGAGTCTTATACAGACGAATGATATACAATAAGAACATACGAAACATAACGAAGAAAAAGCAGAATGATTACTAAAGTGACAGACATCGTAGACTGAGTTAAAAGACATTTTAAATGTCAAATGTCTAGCAGGAATGTGGGATACTTTGTCTGTTTGTCTCTGTATACAGAGATAAAAAGTTTTCCAATATTTATTGTCATGAATGAACATATTTTACATATAGTTAGATTGGTATTTGGCGTAGCAATATTAACTGAACTGACTCATCAACATCATCATCATCATTATAGTCGCTACAAGCTGGCGTAGGCGTCCATGCATCCCCACAGATCTCAGTCCTTAGTGTTTGGAATCAGGCTGCTGATAATGTTCCTCAAAAAAGATGTCAATTGCAACGAAGTAAAGAGCGCTGAAGTGCTACATTGAACCTGTTCTTTTGTATGGATGTGAAACGTGGACAATGAGTAGACAAGTTAAAAAAATATTTAATGGCAGTGGAAATGTGGTTTCTGAGGAAAACGCAAAGAATACCATGGACAGACAGAAAAACAAATGAGCAAGTCCTACCAGAAGCAAGTGAAAACTGTAAACTGATTAAACAAATTAAAAGGAGATAGTCAGAATTATTTGGACACGTTATGAGAAGACATAAACCAGAGAACGTGGTGACAACCAGCAAGATTAGGGGGGAAAGTACAAGGGACAAGAAGAGAAGTAAATATCTGAATAGCTTGGTTACTTGGCATGGTCAAGACAAGAAAACGGAGCTGATCCACGAATTTGGGTTGTCTTGTGAGATGGCGAAACATGACTGTCCACGCTTATCTGCATGGGACATAATGATGGTGGTGATGAATTTTGGTATGTGGAAATGAATCATAGATAATTAGCAGTTTAGTGAACAAACTAACGAACGAGTTTCATGTTCAAAGGGTTAAGAATTTGGGGATGCAGGTTTGTTGCTAGAGTCACCTTCGTTTTCTATCCGGGACATGCGGAAGTTGAGGGGAAATGAGCGTGCTGACAAACATGCCGGCTCTGCGTCCCCTGCAGTCCATGGATCGAGCCGATGTTATAGATGAGTTTAGAGAGATGTCGAGAGTGGACGACTTTGAATCCAGGGAATCCACATCGTTCTTTAGAATAAGAGACTTGGGAGTAAGAATTGGCGCGGCCAGGCACGAGAAGCACATCGGGAGAACGAGGGGCCTCGTCAATCAACACTGAACCAGCACGTCGTCGGGCGCTGATGCATATGCTGGCGGAAGAAGAGGGAAGAGGTTAAGATCTGAGCACCAATGGACGTCTTCGGAGTATAAAGATGATATTCCAACAGATAACTGACAAACTAACTATGTTATAAATATATCACCTATTAGGTTAATCTTAAATAACACCAGTATTACATGCATTATAAATACATGGGAAGTATGCAATAATAATTGCTACTCGACTAATTAACAATAATTATTGTTGTGGTAGTTGTAATGTGTTGAGGAGGCACATACCACACTAATTGTTATTGTTGTAGTTGTAATACATTGAAGAGACACATATTACACTATGTGTTATTGTGGCAGTTGTGATAAGTTCAAGAGACATACACATTAACTTTTATTGTGGTAGTTGTAATAAGTTGAAGAGGCACATACCACATTGACTTTTATTGTGGTAGTTGTAATAAGTTGAAGAGACACTTACCACATTAACTTTTATTGTGGTAGTTGTAATAAGTTGAAGAGACACTTACCACATTAACTTTTATTGTGGTAGTTGTAATAAGTTGAAGAGACGCATACCCCACTAATTGTTATTGTGGTAGTTGTAATAATTTGAAGAGACATAAACCTTAGAACAAGGTAGAGGATGCTTAGTATATTGTTTCTCTTGTGTAAGGGGTAAATAGTGTGGACTGAGATTGTGCTAAAGTAGCTTGCAAATGTATGTAACGGTGTTGGTCGTATCTTTGATTTACCGTAGAAAATTGTTTCACAAATGAACTAGAGGTGACACTTGGAAGATTGTTCCACAAATAAACTACAGGTACGCTTGGGGGATTGTTCCACAAATTAACTACAGGTAACACCTGGAAGCTTATTCCACAAATGACCTACAGAGTAAGCTTGGAAGATTATTCCACAAATGACCTACAGAGTAAGCTTGGAAGATTGTACTCAAATGACCTACAGAATAAGCTTGGAATATTTTTCCACAAATGAGCCACATGGATGCTTGGAAGATTGTTCCACAAATGACATACAGGGTACCCTTGGAACATTGTTCCACAAATGACCTACAGGGTACCCTTGGAACATTGTTCCACAAATGACCTACAGAGTACCCTTGGAAGATTTTGCCACAAATGACCTACAGGGTACCCTTAGAAGATTGTTCCACAAAGGAATTACACTGACGTTTGAAATATTGTTCCAGAAATGAACTACAGGCTGCGCTGGGAACATCGCTCCACAAATGAACTAACTACAGGGTAACTAAGCTTACCCTGTGCAAGTCTATCCTAGTATTGGGGATGGGTAGTAAATTTAGGCGAGAAACGAATGAAAGGCAGAGATATGGTTCTATAGAACAATGCTAGACGGAAGAAGAGGATTAGCGAAGACGTCTTGACAGAATCAAACTCACGTAGTGAACTGCTATTCTTATCAGCAGTAGACAATCTGTATGCATGGCACGGGATAAATAGAAACCTGTGAGAAACAGGGTATTTGGTGGGAGGAAGGGTGAGAAGGGGGAAACCTAGAGAAAAGTGTGTATTGGGAATGCTCAGCAATACCCGAGACAGAATTGTGGGCAAATATATCTTCCAACACAATGCTGTATTGACTGTAAGAAAGAAGGTGTAGAAAGATTTTGTAAGGAAGATTTAACAGTTCTGATCGTGTCTTATACATTTAGTTGTATATACTGTATGGGATGTCTCAATCAATCCTAGTAATTATTGACTGGTAGTGATTTTTCTAGGCATTTAATATTCAGTAGGTTGCCATCGCTTTCTGAACGACCGCCGCTCATACCATTGTGAAAATTAACGCAAAGTGATCTGCTCCTCAATGTCCGGAGTTGTGAAACTGTTATAACTAACCCTAAGCCACGGGAGCCTTAAAGTAGAACAATAAAGTGTTAAATTGGCATAGAATAATAGTTACATTGGCATATAACAATAAAATGTTAGAGTGGCATTGAACAATAAAATGTTAATTGACATAGAACATTGAGTAGATTAACATAGAAGAATATAGTAGAGTAGCATAGAACAATAAAGTGTTAGAGTGGCATAGAACTATAAAGTGTTAGAGTGGCATAGAACAATAAAGTGTTAGAGTGGCATAGAACAAAATAAGTGTTAGAGTGGCCTAGAACAATAAAGTGTTAGAGTGGCATAGAACAATAAAGTGTTAGAGTGGCATAGAACAATAAAGTGTTAGAGTGGCATAGAACAATAAAGTGTTAGAGTGGCATAGAACAATAAAGTGTTAGAGTCACATAGAACAATAAAGTGTTAGAGTGGCATAGAACAATAAAGTGTTAGAGTGGTCTAGAACAATAAAGTGTTAGAGTTGCATAGAACAATAAAGTGTTAGAGTGGCATAGAACAATAAAGTGTTAGAGTGGCATCGAACAATAAAGTGTTAGAGTGTCCTAGAACAATAAAGTGTTAGAGTGGCATAGAACAATAAAGAAGACTTAAAAGTCTCATCGTGTCGTATCATCATCATGTTGCAGGTCCTGTGCCGAACACCGCTCGCATCATGTCCCAACGAACTCGACCCTTTGCCAATTTACTTGTCACATATAGTTTCATACCCGGAGTGTCTTCTGTCTCATGTAGTTTCATAACCGGGGTGTCTTCTATCTCATGTAGTTTCATACCCGAGGAGTCTTCTATCTCATGTAGTGTCATACCCGAGGTGTCTTCTATCTCATATAGTTTCATACCCGAGGTGTCTTCTATCTCATGTGGTGTCATACCCGAGGTGTCTTCTATCTCATGTGGTGTCATACCCGAGGTGTCTTCTATCTCATGTAGTTTCATATCCGAGGTGTCTTCTATCTCATGTATTTTGTTTTATCCGAGGTGTCTTCTATCTCATGTATTTTCATACCCGAGGTGTCTTGCATCTCACGTAGTTTCATACACGAGGTGTTTTCTATCTTATGTAGTTTCCTACCCGGGGTGTCTTATATTTCATGTAGTTTCCTACCCGGGGTATCTTCTATCTCATGTAGTTTCATACCCGGGTGTCTTCTATCTCATGTAGTTTCCTACCCGAGGTGTCTTCTATCTCATGTAATTTCCTACCCGGAGTGTCTTCTATCTTATGTAGTTTCCTACCCGGGGTGTCTTCTATCTCATATAGTGTCATAACCGAGTTGTCTTCTATCTCATATAGTTGCATATCCGAGGTGTCTTCTATCTCATGTAAACTGTATTTTCAAAGTGTTAAGAATTGGGCACGCAGGCCCGTCTAAATTCTGTGAGAAAAGAGAGATGACAAACACAGACGCAGCGTACATACTTGACTAGCCTAAGCTGGACTTTCCCTCGGGTGTCATCATCATCATCTTCCACTTCTGCCGTCAAGCGTCGTGGGGAGGAATAATTTGCGTTCCAGCTCACGGTGGGCGTCACTGGATAGTGTCATTCCGTGTGGTTGTACAATGTCTATGATGTCGTCAATCCATTTTCTTCTTGGACGTCCTCTTGGTCTTGTCGCAGATGATCTTTGATGTAAGGCCAGTGATGGTAGTTGTTGGTGTTGCATTCTAACGACATGGCCAGACCACTTGATCTTCTGTCTTTCAATAAATGTGGCACAAGGTGTTGATCACACTGTCTGTCTGATAACAGCATTTCTTACTCGGTCTCGGATTGTTAAGTTGGCAGCTCTCCTCAGGCATCTCATCTCGCAGGTGTTGATTTTGCGAAGGTGTAATTTGGATAAAGTCCAGGTTTGAGATTGGTAGCATAGGGTTGGTGTGAAGTGAATATGTGAATCCCTCGAGTGTGGTTTGTATTAAATGTGTCATGTCTTTGACCCGTTGCCAGGTAAGCTGTTCTTGGTATTGCGTCTGAGTATTTTTCCAGGAACTAGTTAGAGTAGGAATCAAATGGCAGTGTTCTCTGACGCTCTGCTCTCTCTCTATCTGTCTCTCTCTCTCTCTATCTCTCTCTCTACCTCTCTCATCTCTCTGCGTCTTCGCTTTTCTCCCTGTGTCTAACTGTCTTCTCTCTGTGTCTATATCTCTCTTCTCTGTGTCTACCTCTCTGTATCTATCTATTTTCTCTTTCTGTCTATCTCTCTATATTCTCTCTGTGTGTCTCTCTATCTCTTTCTTCTCCCTCTGTCTATCGCTCTCTGTCAATCTCTCTCCTCTATCGCTGTGTATCTCTCTGTGTTTATCTCTCTTTTCTCCATGTGTCTATCTCTCTCTTCTGTCTCTCTCTCTATCTACTCTCTCTATCTCTCTTCTCTCTATGAGAATAATTGTAACAATATGACATCCCAGCAAGTTTAACAAAGTGCAATAAGAATAATTGTAACACAATTTCTCTTATCTCCTTGTTCTCTCTGTTTCTAATTCTCTATATCTCTTCTCTCTGTGTGTGTGTCTCTCTCTCTCCGTCTCTCTCTCTCTCTCTCTCTCTCTCTGTCTGTCTGTCTGTCTGTCTGTCTGTGTCTATCGGTTTCTCTCGCTTCTCTCTATATCTATTTTCGTCTCTCTTTATCTATATAGCTCTGTGTATCTATCAGTCTCTTCTCTTTCGCTTCTCTGTGTGTCTAACGCTTTCTCTCTCTCTCTCTCTCTCTCTCTCTCTCTCTCTCTCTCTCTCTCTTCTCTGTGTGTCTATCTCTATTCTCTCTGAGTCTATTTCTCTTTTCTTTCTGTATCTGTCTATTTCTTCTCTCCGTTCTATTTATCTCTCTTCACTATCTTATCTCTCCCTCTCTACCACTTTATCTGTCTCTGTCATTGCCTGCCTGATTCTCTCTCTCCAGAATGCTGGTTACCTCGTGTGACTCATTTTTACACTAATAGCTAACTACCTCTAAAGGATACCTCTTCAGATTTTGAAAGAGGACAAACGGACATTGACTGATCAATGGTTCTGCCTGGCAATCAGTGAGAGATGTGAGGACCAGCCGGGGTTTATTGAAAGATGTTATTTTCTGGGCGGGTCGAGGATGTTTCAAACGCAACGAGTGAAAAGAAAATGGCCGCAATCAAAGCCAATTGTCATTATTTGCCGGAGAGTGAGTGTGTGAGTCGGTGTGTCCGGATAAATTTTGAAATAGCCTAATAAAATACAATTATGTCGTTAGTATAGGAATGTAAACAGATAAATATTCTTCATCCTTTTCATGGCTATGTGTTTCCATTTGTCATCTTGAAAACACAATGACGAGTATCCCTATTGTTACGAATGTCTGCACCTTATTGTTTGTTAACTAGTATATCAACTGTTGTCACTAATGAGTGGAACCATTCCAATTTACAACTAGTATATATATATATATTATTATCCCTATTGAGTGGAGCCATTCCAATTAACAACTAGTATATCTATTATTATTCCTAATAAGTGGAACCATTTCGATTTTTAAATTATTAATTAATTAATTAATTCAGTAGCATGTTCTTTGCAAAATCTCGCTCCCATAACAACCTTCCGGAAAACTTCTAGGCCTTAGGTTCATACCGGAATACAATCAGCGTTGGCAGTAGTGGGTTGTGCTCAATATTTAAATCTCAAATCCCGAAACAACAAAATAAATCTATCTTTGTTTTATCGTCTTTAGTAGCCAATCTTCTTCAATATTCAGTTCTTGTCGTATGGATGCATTTGTTCTTTTATGTATCCAAGATATTCTTAGAACTCGTCTGTAACATTTATTTTCAAAAGCATTAATGCGCTGTTCAGCTTGTTTAGTAAGTGCCCAGGCCTCACAGTCGTATATTGCAATGGAAAAGTTGCATGCTCTTAAATATCTAATTTGTATAGGTCTATCTCTTCCACGCCACACTTTATTCAGTTGTTTTAGTTTTTGAAGAGTAATAGATAGTCGACTTTTAATTTCTTTCACTGTGTCAATATTGTTGGTAATTAATAACCCAAGATATTCGAAATGTTCCAACACCTCCAGTTTTCCCTACTTAACATATATTTCTCACTCTACATTAATTGTATCTGTATGCATTAATTTTGTTTTTGCAATGCTAAGATATAAGTTGTGATTTTCACTATTCAATTGGGTTCAGGTTATTAGTGTTTTTATACAATTACGTGATGTGGATAGTAATACTGTATCATCAGCAAATCGAATTTCTGGTATTTCATGACCACCAATATTTAGGTCATCATATTGCTCTTAGGTTATATCATCTCTTACATTTCTCATTATATTTTCGGCGTGCACATTAAACAAATAGCGGGACAGCACACAGCCCTGACTGACTCCTTGCTTGATGTCAAACCAATCTTATGTTTCGCCAATCTATTCTAACCACTGCTTGTTGCTCTAGATAGAGCATTTTTATGAGATGTATTTTACTCAAGACGGCAAGGTGCCACTCACTCACTACATGTGTGGAAAGCCAATTTTTCTTATGATTTTCCAAAGTTTCTGATGTTTTACACAGTCAAATGCCTTTGAATAATCCACAAAACATGAGAATAGGTTTACATTAAATTCTCTACACTTCTCTATTATTAAACGCATGTTGAGTAAATGATCTCTTGTTCCTCTTCCTTGTCTACATCCAGCTTGAACCACGTTAATCTCTTCTTCCATTATCTTACGAAGTCTTCCCATTGTGACTTTTAGTAGAATTTTACGTGCATGACTGATTAGCGCAACATCTCTATAGTTGGTGCATAATTTCAAGTTGCCCTTTTTGGTATAGGAATGAAGTTAGTTCTCTTCCAATCTGTTGGCCATATACCATATTTCCATATCTTTTTACATAATGAGTATCAGATTTGTATGATTTATTCTCCTCCCGCTTTAATGAGTTCAACCGGTATCTCATCATATCCAGGTGATTTACCATTCTTCAGGTTCTTTATTGCCCGTACAATTTCATCTAATGGGGGTCCAGGTTCTGTCTCTGTTGTCATTGGTTCATGTATCTCATTCATCTTATCACAATCATTCATATCATACATTCCACTGACTCAGAAAGCATGCTGAGGAAGGTGAGGACAGACATGCTTCGTACAGAGTGGCTTGCTTCGCTTCGGAGGTCACGAGTGGCAAGCATCGTCTGGATCTTTTCTCCGGGGCATGCCGTTGAGCTGGGGAATAAACAGGCGGACAGATTGGCTGGCTCTGCAAAATTTGGTGGAGTATTGATGCATGACAAGGCAGACGTGGTTGCGGCCTTGTGGGAGCACGTGTACACCTCGGAGGAGCAAATGGATCATCACGGTCTGGCAAGAATGAGGCAGCGAGGTGTGATGAGGGGATCTGGCCGACGCTCGACGCTCAGAGGAAAGGCGAGACGGAAATATAATCAGATTGCTACTAGTACTATTGGTGCTGGAACTCTTCGCTGGCTGCTGAGGATGGGGACGAAGCGCCTATGGGAATGCCCCGAATGCTGTGATGTCGGTTCCTAGATCAATCAATCAATCAATCAATCAATATTTCTAGGATCTTTCTAGATTGTGTTAGGGTACTTGGCAACTTGTCACAGATATCATTTAATTGAGGTTGAACATTTATTGTCAATAAGTTCATTTCTTTGAACATATTATAATCTCTTGCGTTCATTTGATATTGTTATATCCTAGCACACCAACCGTGTATATGCTAGTATTTTGTCCTGTCTTGTGTTCTGTCTTATTTCTCGAGTTAAAGATTTATACTTCATCCTGCTGCTATTGGTTTCATCCTCCTTTCTGTTTCAATTCCCTTCATTGTTTTATTAATTCTAACGTGTCTGATGAAATTCATGGATTATGTTGCTTATTCGTGGTTAGAATTAAAACTTTGGCTGCTGCTATCAAGCTATCTCTAGCTTATACTGCCAATTCATCAGGTGTCATGTCCTCCTGTATAGACCTCAAGACTCCAAAACGAATCTTCACTTCTACGCTGTATGCATCTGGCATTTATGACTAGTGTATCTATTATTATCTCTAATGAGTGGAACCATTCCAATGTATAACTAGTGTATTTATTATTATCCATAATTAGTGGGACCATTCCAATTTACAATAATATATATATATATATGCCAATATCTGCGGTGGTCTCTGGATCCGCACATGTCAGGCGGGGAGTCTGACGGTAGTACACGCTTTACAAGGTCAGGACACTTGTGATTGACAGATGTGCGCGTCCTATGGTACAGGAGCGTACGGGGCCCTCACCTCTGGGACTTGGCTGAACACCTCTAAGCCGGGCCCCTTGGGTTCCAGGGTCTGGTCACCATTCGCCACCTGATCGTGGTGGTGAGGTCTCGGAGGATTGACGCTGAGCCGCCAGCGTCTGCAGCCTATCTTGTGCCAGGCATATTGGTTACCCATTCCTCTGGAAAACACAAGGCAAGAGAGGGAACATGTCGTTTGGGCATCACATGTTTCTCTGAAGCTCTGCCCAGGCATTGTGATGGAATTTTGGCCACATTCCAACTTACATACTTTGGTCTGTCAAGACTGCAAGGTGCCACTCACTTATATATATATATATATATATATATATATATATATATATATATATATATATATATATATATATATATATATATATATATATATATTTAGCGTATCCATTACAGGACCTCGCTGTCAATACCAGCATCTTTCAGCTGAATGTGTTGATTTCTTGGCACGATTACGCTCAGTAGTTTGCCATTGCTTTCTGAGCGGCCGGATCACATATTCCGTAAGTTACCGATGCGATTCGAACCACTGCTGATTCTCATCGTCATCACGTTACCGACGAGAGTATACGAGATTACGGAGAAAAGTCATAACCTCTAAGCCACGAAGCCGGCATATATATATATATATATATATATATATATATATATATATATATATATATATATATATATATATATATATATATATATATATATATATATATATATATATATATATATATATTCTGACTATATCTATGAATGCACGAAGGCTTACTGTTACTCTGACTATATCTATGAATACATGTATCTGCAACTTTCTGATTTGTTAGTTATTCACCTGACCATTTCCCTCGTCTAGAATACACGAGAACCAAATTAACTGTTATTGGTTGGCACTCATAGAGATATAGGTAAGGAGAAGAGAATTGAGAACATAATGTTAGTTGCATGTCGTTTACAGGACATCGCAATCAACAGCAGCAGTTTTGGGGTTGTTTATGATTTTCTAGAGAATTTTACACTTAATGGTTTGCCATTATGCTTTGAACGACCGACGCTCGTACAAGTGTGAAAATTTTAAACAGGCGGACTCTTCTAAATCGCATGCGGCTGATTGATAACCAGGTATTAATTGAGAAACTGCGTTCATTGTCCCGTAGACAACACATATTCTTGTTATTCTTGTTATTATCTGCCGTGTTGGGTGATTGGTGAATATCTCTTATGCTTGTTATTAACTTTTCGTGTTAGATGATTGGTGAATATCTCTTATGCTTGTTATTTTCTGTCGTGTTAGATGATTGATGAATATCTTTTATGCTTATTATTATCTTTTGTGTTACATGATTGGTGAATATCTCTGATGCTTGTTTTTATTTTTCGTGTTGGATGATTGGTGAATATCTCTTATGTTTGTTATTATCTTTCGTGTTACATGATTGGTGAATATCTCTGATGTTTGGTTTTATTTTTCGTGTTGGATGATTGGTGAGTATCTCTTATGTTTGTTATTATCTTTTGTGTTACATGATTGGTGAATATCTTTGATGCTTGTTTTTATTTTTCGTGTTGGATGATTGGTGAATATCTCTTATGTTTGTTATTATCTTTCGTGTTACATGATTGGTGAATATCTCTGATGCTTGTTTTTATCTTTCGTGTTGGATGATTGGTGAATATCTCTTATGCTTGTTATTATCTTTCGTGTTACATGATTGGTGAATATCTCTGATGCTTGTTTTTATCTTTCGTGTTGGATGATTGGTGAATATCTCTGATGCTTGTTATTATCTTTCGTGTTACATGATTGGTGACAAGAGTGACAAGATTGGTGACAAGAGTGGTAAGAGTCAGGTCTTAGTCAGATATGACTGAGCTACCGTATGACAGTAGACGGTACTACCTGCTTTCTGTCAGCGCCGAATGTTGGGCGGCGCTTACCGAACCCGACACCCCACATTGTGCCAACGGCTTCGGGCGGAAGAGCGCAATTGGGAGGGTACTAACCTTATCCTGGTGCGAGGAAATGCAACCCAAAGACAAAATAAGTCATGGCAGGGCAAACAAGGCCCTAAGCCTTGGTTGGCAGCTGATCTAGGATCGAAGCTCCGACAGGCGGACAGTTAGAGCATTGCTTTGCTGATCCGGCAGCTTCTGCAGCTTGTCTTGTTCCAGATTATAGGTGTCAACTTTCCTCTGGAGTGAACTAGGCAGGCCGAGAGAGGGATCATGCTGCATGGGCAACACATGGTTTCTTTATTTTAGCCCAGGCTTTGTGCTATGGAGAGGCAATAACTCCATCCCTGGTCTTAACCGGTCTCGGAATTAAAGCGAGAGGCAACTGTTACGGGTTATAAGTCCTTGTCAGTTGGCGTAGACATGGGGCGCCACGCGTTGCCTCTGACGGTGGGAGACATCTACAGGTGTCACTGATCAGCTACCGCCCGCCTTAAGCTGGGCATCCCCCAGCCAATTGGGTGCTGATCCGCCACAGCCTGCCTGCTTCAATGGGTGCTTGGGGCTAGGACTAAATCTGAATCGCAGGCTATAAAACTAATGCACCAGGTACTAATAAAAAAAATAGAAACCTCAAGCTACGGCTTGCAATCTGGAACGTGAGAACCATGTGTCCAGGATTTTCCACTGACTTGACAAATATTGACGATGTGAGAAAAACGGCTGTGATTGATGCTGAACTCAATCGTCTTAACATTGATATTGCTGGCCTGCAGGAGACTCGCCTCGCTGAGGAAGGGTCACTCAGGGAAAACAATTACACCTTTTTTGGAAGGGAAGAGGGCAGGCTGGTGTGGGCTTTGCAGTGAAGAATTCGCTACTGGGAATGATTGATATCCCAGCTGGAGGTAATGAAAGATTATTATCATTAGCAACCTCTTGTGGATTTGCCACCATTCTCACTGCATATGCACCGACACTCGCTTCCTCTGATGATGTGAAGGATACGTTCTATGAGCAGCTAGACTCTGCGATCAAGGCAGTTCCAAAATCCGACTACATTTATATGCTCGGTGATTTCAATGCTCGTGTGGGCAAGGACTCGAGTTCATGGCCAGTGTGCCTTGGAAAATACAACATCGGTCGCATGAATGATAATGGGCAAAGGCTGCTGGAGCATTGCACTAGAAATGACCTATGTATTACAAACTCCTTTTTTAAAACAAAAGAGATGCATAAGGTCACATGGAAACATCCAAGATCCAGCCATTGGCAACAACTGAACTTCATTTTCACACGGAGGCAACATCTGAACCATACATCATTAACTCGAAGTTACCACAGTGCTGACTATGATACAGATCATTCTTTGGTTGTTGCAAGGGTTAGACTAGGACCAAAGAGAATCTACACAGCTAAACACAAGTCTAGCCCCAGGATTAATATTACTAACACTCACGATCCTGGAAAGTGCTTTGAATTTCAACAGCAACTTGAAGACGCTTTCAATGATACATCAGAAAATTGTATCTTCTTCTTCTTCTTCTTCTTCAGCATTCCGAGCCATTGAGGTTCTTTGCTGCAAATACAATCTGTCTCCATTCGTCTCTCTGGTGGACCTTCTCTTGCCAGTCGTATAGTAAATGATATATGGAGTAAACTTAAGGGAACTATTTCTAAAACAGCGGTAGGGGTTTACGGCAATGTGGATCATAAGAGGCAGGACTGGTTTGCGGCAAACAGCCAGATACTGCAGCCCTTCATTGATAAAAAGAAGATAGCTCTCTTAAGAAACAAGGAAAGGCCAACGCGTAACATGAGTGAGCTGAAGCAAGCGAGGAAGGATGTACAAAAGGTTGCCAGGCAGTGTGCGAATGACTATTGGATCAAGTTATGTGAGTCCATTTAAATAGCAAGTGATATGGGAAACATCAGAAGCATGTATGAAGGGATAAAGAAAGCCTGTGGTCCAATGATCAAAAGAAGTGCACCGCTGAAAACCTTGACTGGAGAAATCGTCACTGATAAGAAACAGCAGATGGATAGATGGGTCGAGCACTATTTAGAGCTTTACTCAAGTGAGAACAAGCTAGCGGATGATGCCTTCAACGCCATAGAGGCCCTGCCAACTCTTGACCACCTGGACACACTTCCCACTATAACAGAAGTTAAGTGTGCTATAAATGAGCTTGCATCTGGCAAGGCTCCAGGTAAGGATGGGATTCCAATAGAGGTGATCAGGAGTGGGCAAGACACACTCGCTCTACAGATCCACCAGCTAATAGAGCTATGCTGGCGAGAAGGACAAGTCCCACAGGATTTCAATGATTCAAACATCATAACGCTGTACAAGAACAAGGGAGATCGGAGCGACTGTAACAACTATAGGGGTATCTCACTTCTGTGTATTGTTGGGAAAGTATTTGCCAGAATTGTCCTGCACAGACTTCAAGTCCTGGGAGATCAAGTCTACCCCGAATCACAGTGCGGCTTCCGTCAGAACCGGTCTACCGTTGATATGATATTCTCATTGCGACAGATGCAAGAAAAATGCCGGGAACAAAATCAGCCACTGTTTATTGCCTTCATCGACCTCACAAAGGTATTCGATTTGGTCAGTCGTGAGGGTCTGTTCAAAGCACTAAAGAAGATTGGCTGCCCACCAACTCTTCTGTCCATTGTGGAATCGTTCCACACAGGCATGAAGGGTATAATCAAGATTGATGGCTCAACTTCAGAAGAGTTTGAAATCAAGAGTGGAGTTAAGCAAGGTTGTGTACTATCCCCCACCCTCTTTGGGATATACTTTTCACTTCTACTGAAATATGCCTTTCGTGATCAGGATGACGGTATATACATTCACTCACGCTCAGATGGTGGCCTCTATAATGCTCAGAGATTGAAGGCCAAGACCAAAATTAGCAAGGTACTAATCAGAGAGTTGCTTTTTGCGGATGATGCTGCGATTACGACCCACTATGAAGAAGAATTACAACATATACTATCTGCATTCTCCAATGCTTGTTCTGAATTTGGTTTAACAATTAACAAAAAGAAGACACAGATAATGTCACAAGGTGCACATGGTGTACCATCAATCTTTATTGACGACGCCGAACTGGAGATAGTAGACCATTTTACATATCTAGGATCAGAGGTAAATAGCAAATTATCCCTCGATCAGGAAATCAACATCAGGATTGGCAAGGCAGCAACTACAATGAACATGTTAGCAAAAGGAGTCTGGGAGAACAGGAAGCTTACTGCCAAAACAAAAGTCCTCGTCTACCAAGTCTGTGTCCTTAGTACTCTTCTTTATGGCAGTGAAACCTGGACAACTGACTCACGCCAAGAGAAACGTTTAAACAGCTTTCATATGCGGTGTCTGCGAAGAATACTTGGTATTAAGTGGCAAGACAAAATCACAAATACTGAAGTATTGGAAAGATCAGGTTGTGTGACGGTATATTCCATGCTCAGTCTTCGTAGACTTAGATGGTTAGGACACGTTAGGAGGATGGATGATGGTAGAATACCAAAGGACATCTTTTTTGGTGAATTACAGACGGGTAGGAGATCTCAGGGTCGGCCTCTACTACGATACAAAGATGTGTGTAAGCGGGACATGATTGATACAGGCATTGATAATGCACATTGGGAGCACGTCGCCGCTGAACGTGCTGCATGGAGGGCAACTATCAGAAATGGAATAAAGACAAAGGAGAAAATGATTGCAGATAAAGCACACACAGAGCGTGAGAGACGTAAGATGGTGCAAAATGGTGGAAGTGACCATGTTTTCACATGCACCTACTGTGGGCAAACATTTGCAGCAAGAATTGGCCTTACCAGCCACACTCGCCACCGCCATGGATCGTAGTTATTAAGCCTTTTTGAAGCACAATGTACCAAACTATCGTCTGTCAAGACGGAAAGGTGCCAATGACATGATTGGTGAATATCTCTGATGCTTATTTTTATCTTTCGTGTTGGATGATTGGTGAATATCTCTTATGAGCTAACACGTGTTCAAATAACAAATACGCATAGATGTAAAGACAGCAACACATCTGGCCATGACATTATACTGTGGCTCTCCTGTAGTCTCCCAGTGTGCAATTTAAACCCTTTACAGTCTGCATCGCCACGGTTGACCGTTAGCCGACAAAAGACCTGTAGACCACAAGTCCATCTCTACAAAATAAACTCGTCAAAACTGACCCGCTTTTTGATGTCCTTGGAGCTTCAGACCTAGCTTTGGGAGACAGGAGCGGGAATGGGGTGATGGGGGGAGGGGGAGGGGGGGGGGTTTACAGATCACCTGCAAAGACCTTTCAGAGAAGATTTGATTCATGCAGGCAGCTCATCTCTTTCCGTAGATTGCTAGGAATAGGTAACTGATCGTAGTAGATGAAGAGGAGGAGGAGCTGGAGGAAAAGGAACAGGATGAAGAGAAGAAGGAAGAGGAGGAGGGGATAGATGAAAATGAAGATCAAGACGAAGATGATGATGATGAAGTAGAAGAGGAAGTTGATGAAGAAGTATAAGAAGAAGTTGATGATGATGATGGTGATGATGATGGTGATGATGATGATGATGATGATGATGGTGATGATGATGATGATGATGATGATGATGATGATGATGATGATGATGTAGAAGAAGAAGAAGAAGAAGAAGAAGAAGAAGAAGAAGAAGAAGAAGAAGAAGAAGAAGAAGAAGGGAGAAGAAGAAGAAGAAGAAGAAGAAGAAGAAGAAGAAGAAGAAGAAGAAGAAGAAGAAGAAGAAGAAGAAGAAGAAGAAGAAGAGGAAGAAGAAGAAGAAGAAGAAGAAGAAGGGAGAAGAAGAAGAGGGAGAAGAAGAAGAAGAAGAAGAAGAAGAAGAAGAAGAAGAAGAAGAAGAAGAAGAAGAAGAAGAAGAAGAGCAGCTGCAGCACAGCAGCAGCAGCAACAGCTGAAGCTTGAGAAGATCTAATGAATTGACAGTTTTGACACATTACTGTTACACTCTCTTGAAATTGTCTCCAAACAAATCTTGTTGTATTTAACACTAATGCCTGTTTTGTCTCCCTTCTTTTATCACTCGCCCGAACATTAACTAACATCATACTTCGTATTACATTATAAATTCGTCTATGTGCATATAAACTTTTCAGTTCTTCATTTCTGATTTCAGACGCCGCATGCTGCGATTTATTTCACCTTAACAGCGACAGGAGTCAGGCTCATGAAACAAATTCATTTTAACGGAACTATGAAGAAATGGTTTCTCGCAATGGCTAATTTAGCCAGTCTGTACAGCCATAAATGATTCGGGCTTGTGACGCATGTAAACTACTTGGCAATTTCAATCCAGAATCTTTTGTTGCCTGTGAACATTTCACGACGTATCAGTAGTGACATGACACGTGTGCAATTCTAAGTGCTGCTGCAATGTAAATACAGTGCATTTAACACGGTTATTTACTAGTAACTTTATCGTTACATCCCAAGTGTAATTTTAACAAAATAATATAAGGGTGGCGTTAACAATTGTTGCCATGGTAACTTTAGAATGTTACATTTTAATTATGTGCTGTTAAAAGTCACTAAAAAGTAATGTTAAGAATAGCTGTCACAAAATGTTATACAGGTTGCTATAATAGTATTTTAAAAGTTACAAAAAGGGTGATAAAGTACTGAAGGTATCAAATTGCTGTGAAGGATAACTTTAACAAAGTGCTATATTAAAGATGTTAACAACTTTAAAGGGTGTCGAGCAAAGTGATTGAAGCACGTCTTTGATAATATGCTTTAAAGTTAGCATTGGTAACTTTAATAAATTGCTATAACAAGAACTGTAACACAATGACATCTCATTACATTTAACAAAGAATAATTGTAACACAATGGCATCCCAGTAAATTTAACAAAGTGCTATGGGAATAATTATAATACAATCCCATCTCGTTACATTTGACAAAGTGCAATGAGAATAGCTGTAAAACAATGACATCCCAGTAAATTTTAAAAAGTGCTATGACAATAATTGTAACACAATAATGCCCCAGTAAATTTAACAAAATGCTATGAGAATAATTGTAGCACAATGACATCCCAGTAAATTTTAAAAAGTGCTATGAGAATAATTGTAACACAATAATGCCCCAGTAAACTTAACAAAATGCTATGAGAATAATTGTAACATAATGACATCCCGGTAAATTTTAAAAAGTGCTATGAGAATAATTGTAACACAATAATGCCCCAGTAAATTTAACAAAATGCTATGAGAATAATTGTAACACAATGACATCCCAGTAAATTTAAAAAATGCTGTGACAATAAATGTAACACAATAATGCCCCAGTAAATTTAACAAAATGCTAAGAGAATAATTGTAACACAATGACATCCCAGTAAATTTTAAAAAGTGCTATGAGAATAATTGTAACACAATAATGCCCCAGTAAATTTAACAAAATGCTATGAGAATAATTGTAACACAATAATGCCCCAGTAAATTTAATAACGTTCTATGAGAATAATTGTCGGTCTCCCTGGCCGAGGGATTAAACGGCTTTCTCCGTAATCCCGTTTATCAACGTAGGGTCTCGTAGCGCGCGAGAATTGGTAGTGGTTCTCGCCGCGTTGGTGACTTACGGGATAATTGAACCGGCCGCTCAGAAAGCAATGGCAAACTACTGAGCGTAATCTTGCCAAGAAATCAACAACAGCGGTAAATGCTGGTGTTGACAGCGATGTCCTGTAAAAGATGTGCGAAAAGAAATGAGAATAATTGTAAAAATATGACATCCCAGCAAATTTAACAAAGTGCAATAAGAATAATTGTAACACAATGAAACCCCATTACATTTAACAAAGTGCTTTTGAGTAACTTTAACATATTTCGATACGATATCTAGCTAAAGGTACCAAACTACAGAGCAGGAGGAAGCGTAGCAAAAGACGGAGTGGACTGGTGCATAACCAGTTGGCCAATAGAACTAAACGTATTCATATTTTCCCACATCTCCTGATAGAGGCGCAGACGTGTAGGAATACCCCGAAAGCTGACGGTGAGAAACTGAGAAAGTCGGCAATAACTTCATTAAAATAAGTTAACTGATCCATAGCCAAACGAAATGTAGGGTTGAACCAAACATCGTGCATAATCAAATGAATAAATATTATATTAAAAATGTCCATTCATTGAGCATTAAAATAGTTGATGATACCACGAAACGAAACAAATAATACGATGATCCTATAATGGCGACAAATGGTCTTTCTGTCCAAATGGGAGGTCACATTTGGCGATTTATATGGTGTATGTTTAATGACTGTACAGTTTTTGAAAATATTGCCGTTCCAAGTTTTGTATTTACCTATTATGTTGCATGATCTGCACAGTAGGTAAATCACAACTTGGACCGGCAATATTTTCAAAAATTACACTGTCATTAACAATATACACTGCATTACCTTTCGACACTGAATTAATTACGCTTGTTCTAAAATGTTTAGTTGTTACTTGCGTTTGGTAATGTGTACATTTGGACACGTGACCAGAAATTGATGGAGAATATAAAATATCCCCACGGTGATGTTTCAACTGAAGAATACATTATATTCACTGATGAGGAACATAATTTTTTATAATTGTGTTTTGTCTTCCACGTGGCGTCCAAATGAAACTACTATTAGCTAATTCTGGAGATGGTGATTTTCGTCAAAGTGGAGTTCTAAATACGACAACTGTAAGTTGTTTCTCGAGATGGTGTCTTTCATGAAAGTTGACGTCCAGACTTGACAACTCTAAGTTGATTCGCGAGATGGTTGTTTTCGTCAAAGTGATGTTCTAAATATGACAACTCTAAGGCTGATTCCGAGTTTGTGATTTGTTATCAAAGTAGGCGTCCAAACGTGACTACTATAGGCTGAGTTTGGAGAAGGTGTCTTTCATCAGAATTGACGTCCAAATTTGGCAACCCTAAGGCTGATTTTCGAGTTTATGTTCCTCATCAGTGAATCATTCAAATGTGACAGCTATGAGATGATTCTTGAGTTTGTGTATTTACAAAATCTTACATCTAAATGTACGACTAAGGTGAGTCTTAAGTTAGTAAATCAACGAAAACGACCAGTAGAATTGATAAGCTTTGCTACAACCCAATCACACGTGACACAGTGGACATTGCGGCCAGTGCCCTTGCCAGCTCACACAAAATAACCATTCACGGATACAGATCACCATAATATGCACACAAGTTACTTCAAATCAATATATTCCCTGAATAAATGTACTCAGGTAAATGTACTTGTATGGAATCTTTCTGCATCGGCACATTTAAGTAATCGTTTACTGTTCATCGAATGCAGTATACAAATAGCCTTTTCTTTGTTAACTTAATTGCCTCAATTTAGCAGTTATTGAGTTGGATATTAATCCATCGCCTGTACATTTGTACAGCCCGCCTAGGATCTGCAGTCGAAGTAATGAGTTGACGTTTATTCCAAGGTAGACCTGCAACATTATTTTATGAGCGTGAAACTTAATTCATCTAGGCCGGGTTAACTTAATTTTTACCCATAGTTGTAGTTTAGCTAACATGTCTACATTTCTCATAGACAATGTCTAGAATATGTCTATCTGTGTTTCATTCTTGTATGTAACCGGCAATAGATGTTTTAAAATAAAAGCACTTTGGTTCCAACGAAAGTAGAGTATTAACTATGCTGGATTAACAATGTTTAAGTACCAACTTGGAAAGAAAAATTTTAATTCACGTAGAATAGATGCATATCCAGTAGCAGCTGGAACAGAAAGATATATATATATATATATATATATATATATATATATATATATATATATATATATATATATATATATATATATATATATATATATATACAGTAACAACTATGATAGCAACATTTAATGTAATAGCTAATGTAGAAATACGCAAAATAACTGCTAAACAGATACATGTAAACAAATAAGTAAAGTTGCAAGTACTATAAGATTCTAAAATAACAACTTGAATAGACAAATTTAACATAGCAACAAAGATAGACAATTAAAAGTAGCGTGTAGTATAAAACATATAAAGCAACAAGCAATATCGATACATACAAAGTCATAAGTAAGATTAGTTTAGTTTAGTTTAGTCGATGGATCAACATCACGGCACACGTGTGTAACCCATAAGTCCTCCGTTCTCCTCCTAACTCAAACCTGAGTCTGGAGGAACTCAGCTCAGTGCACGAACTCCGTAGCACCAGCGAGGATCCTGAAATACTTTGGGTAGATTTTAAACTCGAAATTTGTACCCGGGCAGCACCGTTAGGCTACTCTTTTTCGATTTCCAACTGCCAAGGGATTTTTTTACGTGCGCAACAATACACACGGGCGTCCGATCTCACTACCCAGAGACAAGGGGAAATGTTATTACTAGAGGTCCACGTGAAATGAATCCCGGTCCTCACCGGGGCTTGAACCCGGGACCTAAATTAACTAATTTAATTGTAACTCTAGTTGTTCACTGTGTACAGCAACGACATTTACTAAATGTTGCAGATCCTGTTCATTGTCTGATGCAAATACTGTATTATCTACATATTTAATGTTGTTGACGTTACATCCCCCAATGGCTCTTTCTCTAATATCATTTTAGTAACTGCTATGATATAACCGCCACGTTAAAAGCCATAACACTGTTATAAAAACCATACTGGAGCATAAGATTGAAGGCATGCGTGAAAGAGATAGACATCGATACATGTAGAATGATAGCAACAAGAGATGGGCGAACAGCAGCATGACGGAGTGTACAATCAAGGCGAAGAGACAGTCCGTGTTTTAAATCCAATGCAACTAACATTCAATGTGGAGACGGCACCTGATTGATTGAGGACATAAACAGTCAACATAGGAATAAAACCAAGACAACAAGCTCCGTAGTAGGAACTTGCTGTAGGTATGTGGAGTGGTAGGACACCACATGTGGGTATGTGAAGTGTTAGGACTATCACATGTGGGTATTAAAGTGTTAGCACTGTCACAGTGGGTATGTGAAGAGCTAGGACATCACAGTTAGTATGTGAAGTTTTAGGACCGTCATAGTGGGTTTTGCGTGTGGATTAGTATTTTTCCTATGACCAGTGTTCATAGAAGTAAGATTAGGATATAAACATTTATAACACAACTAAGACTTAGTGAATACGTGTAAACAACGATTAAATACTGAAGACGCCGAGAGAAAAAACAGTGGTTCATTCAGTAGCAGTGCAGAGTATCAATGTATAACAGTGAGCTGTGTAGTATGCACTGGAACCTTGCCGCTTTGAAAGACGATAGTTTGTGATGGCGGTATACCTCTCCATGAAACAAAGGCTGGGCTGAATTGTAGAGACCATGTGTTGTCCATGCAGCATGATCCCTCTCTCCGCGTGCCTAGTTTACTTCAGAGGAAAAGTAACAGCATTACATCTGGAACAGATGTGGGACATATGTTTAATAAAATTAATCAGAAAGTAAAGTATTTTAAAAGACCAACATATTATGTATCATTCTTTAGTTTAGTATTTCGTTTTCGTCAGAAACAAGACTACCTAAGATTCTAAACATGCCTTAAAGTAGTAGAGGTTTTACCTAACATCAAAGATGACACATAAACAATAATAAACGACATTGATGTACTTCTGGGGATGTGAAAATAATGACAGTGTGACCGTAACTTTGAAGCGAAGCGAGGCGATTATTTGTGGTCGCTGTCTCTAATGGACAGGAAGTCAGCTTTTATGGGTTGGAACTAGCATGGATGTGTCTGTTTTATTGTTTTCTTGTTTATATTTTAACAATCGATTTATCCCCATATATCGATATAATTGTGAAAAGAAAACAAATCGAGAATAAGAACAACAGCAAAAACAACTTATAGCATCGATGGCCGTTAACTGTTAACAATGTGTAATAATTTAAAAGAAGGATAGTATTATTATCTCCTGACATAGAGAACAAAGTGACACGCTCCACAAAAATAGCTTTGAGTATTAATGGTCATTAACGATTAACAATGTATAAAAATTATAATAAGGATAACAATATTATCGCCTAATGAACACAGTGACACGTTCCATATTTATCTGGAGTTAAACAGTTAAGTAATGAATGAGTTAACATGACAGCAGGAGCAAACGATATCCATCGAGTTCACGCTTCATGCGATATCACTGCCCAACGTGTCTTCCATCGAATGTCCAGACGTCTTCAGTGATGACAGGCAGCGCAAACGCCAGCTCGAAAATTATCAGACAATTCATCAACTACAGCGTCAAGGGCAAGGACGTCTTTGATATCCAATCTATGGCAACCCTAAACATGGCAACCCTAAACATGGCAACCCATCACATGAGTGAGGACGCCAACGACTCCGGGATGATCTCTTTCTTCTACAAGGACGATATAGAGCAGCTGAAGAAGCCCTGGGTTCGCGAGCCTCATTTCATACCTTTAGTTCTAGTCTATGGATTCTTTTTCATTATGGGTAAGTTTGACCACCACCTGTTTAATGTTCACATTATTGAATTATTAAAGTAATTTTTTGATTACTTGTAATGATCAAAAGCCGTCGCTCTGGCGAAAAGTTTGCAAAGGCAATTGGCAATCCTGTATACTTCGTACGAAACACAACTGCGAGCTATTTGGAAGGCAGACCACCTTGCGCTGGTTTTCATACAATGATATGAGTGCCGGTCGTTCAGAAAGCAATGACAAACTACTGAACGTAAACTTGCTAAGAAATCACAAACACCAAGAAGTGCTTGGGTTGACTGCGATGTGCTGTAACGGATATACAACTAACTTTAACTGATTACAAACCAGTTAAGGTAGTTCCATATCAGCTACCACTGCGCGAATTGGCCTTATCAGTCTCATTCCCTACCGCCATGGGTAAAAGTTATTATGCCTTTTTTGAAGCACAAACTATCGTCTGTCAAGACGGCAAGGTGCCAATGATGAATATCAATACCTCCATCGGGGGAATCAAACCATTGTCCCACAGCATTTGCCGTTCTCAGCGCAATTCTAACAGTTACACCAACGCTCCCGCTACTTGTACTACTTTTAAAAATATGATACATATCATATACAGGATGTCGCAGTAAACCCCAGCATCTTTATGCTGTTTGTGATTTCTTAGCAAGTTTACGTTCAGTAGTTTGTCAATGCTATCTGAACGACAGGCACCCATACCATTTCGTTAAAAAAAATACAACGCAAGACGGACTTCTGCCAAATCCACCACAACTGTGTTTCGAACGCGGTTTTCGGGATTATGAACCTGCGTCCTGTAACTTCTTCGCCACGGAGCGGGCACTTGTATTAATAAACTATTATTAATTCAATTAGTTAATTAAGTGCTAGATATTGTTGTTGTCTTCCCCTTATGCCGTTATGCGTCGTGGGGAGCTGATATTGAAGTTCCAGCGCCTGTGACTAACGCCTGTCCTCCAATTTTCTCTATAATACATAAGCAGTATTTTTCTAGGGTCAAGTAAATTTTCTACCGGTTTGGCTAAACCTGTCGTAGGTTCCGTACCTTCGCTAAGTGTTGATTGATCATTATTGAATATTGAACAGTATGAACGAAGTGCTGAGCTCTGTCAAGTAATTCATGCGCTCTTAACAAAATAATTTAATCAGTTATTGGGTACCCGGAGATGTGGTTTTTGAGAAGAATGTTTAGAATAACATGGACAGAGATGAAAATAAATGCCGAGCTATTAACAACTGCAGGTGTTAAGCACTCACGCAACAGACTCAGACATAAATATGGCTGTTGTAGACAAGGACGGAGCACGTAGGGGAATGTTCGGAGTGCTATTATGTCGGTTCGTGACTCAAATCAACTCAACTTAACTCATCTCAACTCAACTCAACTCACCTCAACTCAACTCATAAAGACAAGACAAATGAAGTTGTTGGGGCGTATCACCAGAAATACGAAATAGGAGCATTCCCTACGTGTGGAAAAATATTTGACATTTGAGGCACAGAAACACAGGGAACCATGTACGGGTTTAAACAGCCGGACAGGAAAAACTAGTATAAGCATCAACAACTTTTTTAACACATCAGACAACAGAGAGGAATTTAGAGATGGTGCATCAGTCGATGAAACAATGGCAATGCAGTTCCAGAAAATTGGATGAACATTGGCAAAAATACTCAATCAAGAAAGCGGAGCAGACGCTCGAGAACCGGGAATAACAGCATGCATATCAATTGATACCTTCAGTAGAAGCCTGAACACCTGCGGATTTGCCCGAAGTACCATCAGATAGATTTTCAAGTTTCGTAGCAGTTTAGGGTAGACTAACATATGTCTAGTAAGCTGTAAGTAAAGGGCCTCCTTTCATGCTTTAAAACTCTTCATTTCGTGCTAGATTCATCCTTTTGTAGACCAAAAGGAACCACAAGGATGAAAGGGGACGTGGTCAATAACACCGAACACCTTTCCTTCCCAACACATTTATTAGTACGCCTTGTAGGATGGATATACACGGGAGTCTGTGGCGTAGGAAGCAGTTTCACAATATCTCGACATACAGGGTCTAGGGTTCGAAATCACCCGCGCACAATTTGGGAGCCAATCGTCTTATGCTGACTTCGATGAGACGAGTTTGGGCGGTCAGAAAGCAATAACACACTAGTGAAAGTAAAATTGTCTAATAAATCATATTAAATACTCAGGTTGATTGTAACGGCCTTTAAAGGACATGGAACTAATATGTTTATACATTGAAGCCAAGTTCAATTGTAAACATGCTTCTCGATGCGGGTTCGTATCCTTGTCACCAAACAGACAGGCAAGAGTATAGCTTCCACATTACTGCAACTGCCGAGATATGTCTAGGGACTGATGACCTGGTAATCTGAAAACATAAAAGTAGATGGTTTACTTGTCGTTAAGGCACAATGCAGTGACGATATAGTTGGACTACCGGCCTGGTTATGTAGGAACATTAAAGTAAAGTAGATCTTTCATTTGTCGTTAAGGCACAATGTTGTGAAGATATGTCTAGGAACTGCAGGCCTGGTAATGTAGGAACACTAAAGTACAGTTTACTTGTCGTTTACTTGCCGTTAAAACACAATGTTATAAAGATGTGTCTAGCAACTGAAAGCCTGGTAAATGTAGGAACATCAAAGTAAAGTAGACTTGTCATTAAGACAGAAGGTTGCGAAGTTATGTCTAGCAATTGCAGACCGGGTAATGTAGAAACATTAAAATAAACGTCTCGTTAATACACAATTGCTACGCTGTGCTGGAGCAGGTCTTGAACATCCAATGACACATAACGGGTGACATGTTTAGTAGCATTTCCATCATCTTTGCTTTCCCCATATTTGTTAATGGTTTCATATGGAAGAATCCACGTCTTCTTCTTCTTCTTCTTCTTCTTCTTCTTCTTCTTCTTCTTCTTCTTCTTCTTCTTCTTCTTCTTCTTCTTCTTCTTCTTCTTCTTCTTCTTCTTCTTCTTCTTCTTCTTCTTCTTCTTCTTCTTCTTCTTCTTCTTCTTCTTCTTCTCGTTGTGCCTCTTGTTATATTGCTGCAATAAGGCAGCCATTGCAATTCATTCCAAGTCTTTCCTGTATTATTCACCAATCTCTAAGTCTTTTTGTTTCCATTTACTTCTTCCCATATATATTTTACCTGCAGGATTCAGAAGAAGGACTTTTAAGCAATGCTATTACTATATTCCATCAGTATGTGTTCAATTCACAACCAGCAAGTGTCTAGTCATCACCTCTTGATTCACCATACATTGTTCTAGTTTTCTCCCTGATATCCATATTAGTGATTCTCTCGCAGCCCTTTAGTCCTCTTCTACGCAGTTACAAATTAATGAATATTTTCAATTTATTAGTGGTTGAATTTGTCGTGTTAATGTTTCCAATTCACAGATATACCATTAGAGTTAACTGTTCTCGGTTTGCTACTAGTTTTAATTTTAGCTGACTTCCATAAATGTTGTTGAAGGAACCCACTCCACGTACTGAGATTTATGGGTATTTGTTACTATGCTAGCACTTTGCCGTCTTAACAGACGATAGTTTGTTACATTGTACTTAAACATAGATGCATAATAACCACAACTCATGGCGGTAGCGAATGTGACTGATCAGATTAAGTTGCGTGATAAATGTTCGTCAACAATGGATGCACGCGAACACATGGTCATTTCCACCATCACGCACCATCTGACGTCTCAGACGCTCAGTGCCTGACCTATCTTCACGTCACGTTCTACTTTGTCTTTATTCTATTACTGACCTTTTCCCTCCATGCAACACAATCAGCATGATTTGCTACAAAGATGCAGTATCACTGGTTATATCAATCATGTCCCGCTCACACACATCTTTGTAATATAGTAGAGGCCCGCCCAGAGATCTTTTACCCATCTGTAATTAACCACACAAAAAAGATGACCTTTGGTATTCTACCATCACACATCCTCCTAATGGACGCTATCCATTTAAGTCTATGAAGACTGACCATGGTACAACTTGTCACCCAACGGGATATTTCCAATACTTCAGTATAATATGAGCTTATTTTGCCACCAATGACAAGTATTCTTTGAAGCCACCGAATATAAAATCTGTTCAAACGTTTCATGTGGTACTAACCCCATTTCTGTATAGACCCAACAGCACTGGATAAGCAATGTGGTCAATATAACTCTAAATGCCTTGACTGCCTTGAACAACTTATGGTATCTATTTTAGGCTTAGTCGACCTGGCAGTGTCGATAAATTAGAAGCAAATTCCCGTCCCGCAGGGAATTCGAAAACGTGACCAATTGATTTTCCAAGATATGTTGCCTGTTCAGTTACCGCAACTGGGCGGACATGGCAACTCCCATGTTGACTAGACAGCAAATCTACTACTTCTTATTATTATAGTCCACACCATCTGGGGTTGGTGGCCATGTTTGTTCATAGCCTTCTGTCTTGTGTGCTGTCATTAACTTCTGTAATTGGTCTTCCTCCATGCCATGATGTCAGACTGTCCAGTATCTTCTCTCTTGGTCCTCCCCTGCCTCTCCTCCCCTGCAACTTTCCGTTAGTGACGACACTTCAGTTTTCCCTTTCTGCTGGCATGCCTGGGCAAAGTAGACTGTCTCCTGATGCGAGTAACCAGTTTTCCCTTTCTGCTGGCATGCCTGGGCAAAGTAGACCTGTCTCCTGATGCGAGTAACCAGTTTTCCCTTTCTGCTGGCATGCCTGGGCAAAGTAGACTGTCTCCTGATGCGAGTAACCAGTTTTTCCCCTTTCTGTGGCATCCTGGGCAAAGTAGACTGTCTCCTATGCGAGTAACCAGTTTTCCCCTTTCCGCTGGCATGCTGGGCAAAGTTACTGTCTCCTGATGCTAGTAACCTTTTTCCCTTTCTGCTTGGCTGCCGGGCAAAGTAGATGTCTCCTGATGCAAGTAACCATTTTTCCTTTCTGCTGCATGCTGGGCAAAGTAGACTGTCTCCTGATGCGAGTAACCAGTTTTCCCTTTCTGCTGCATGCCGGGCAAAGTAGACTTGTCTCCTGATGCGATAACCAGTTTTTCCTTTCTGCTGGCATGCTGGGCCAAGTAGACTGTCTCCTGATGCGAGTACCATTTTCCCTTCTGCTGGCATGATCCTGGGCAAAGTAGACTGTCTCCTGATGAGTACCAGTTTTCCCCTTTCTGCTGGCATGCCTGGGCAAAGTAGACTGTCTCCGATGCGAGTAACCAGTTTTCCCTTTCTGCTGGCATGCCTGGGCAAGTAGACTGTACTCCTGATGCTGTAACCAGTTTTCCCTTTCTGCTGGCATGCCTGGGCAAAGTAGACTGCTCCTGATGCGAAGTAACAGTTTTTCCCTTTCTGCTGGCATGCCTGGGCAAAGTATCTGTCTCCTGATGCGATAACCATTTTCCTTTCTGCTGGCATGCCTGGGCAAGTATACTGTCTCCGATGCGAGTAACCAGTTTCCCTTTCTGCTGGCATTGCCTGGGGCAAAGTAGACTGTCTCCTGATGCGAGTAACCAGTTTTCCCTTCTGCTGGCATGCCTGGCAAGTAGACTGCTCCTGATGCGAGTAACCAGTTTTTCCCTTTCTGCTGCATGCCTGCAAAGTAGACTGTCTCCTGATGCGAGTAACCAGTTTTCCCCTTTCTGCTGGCATGCCTGGGCAAAGTAGACTGTCCCCTGATGCGAGTAACCAGTTTTTCCCCTTTCTGCTGGCATGCCTGGGCAAAGTAGACTGTCTCCTGATGCGAGTACCATTTTCCCTTTCTGCTGGCATGCCTGGGCAAAGTAGACTTGTCCCTGATGCGAGTACCCAGTTTTTCCCTTTCTGCTGGCACATGCCTGGGCAAAGTAGACTGTCTCCTGATGCGAGTAACCAGTTTTCCCTTTCTGCTGGCATGCCTGGGCAAAGTAGACTGTCTCCTGATGCGAGTACCAGTTTTTCCCTTTCGTGCTGGCATGCCTGGGCAAAGTAGACTGTCTCCTGATGCGAGTAACCAGTTTTCCCTTTCTGCTGGCATGCCTGGGCAAAGTAGACTGTCTCCTGATGCGAGTAACCAGTTTTCCCTTTCTGCTGAGCATGGCCTGGGCAAAGTAGACTGTCTCCTGATGCGAGTAACCAGTTTTCCCTTTCTGGCTGGCATGCCTGGGCAAGTAGACTGTCTCCTGATGCGAGTAACCAGTTTTCCCTTTCTGCTGGCATGCCTGGGCAAAGTAGACTGTCTCCTGATGCGAGTAACCAGTTTTCCCCTTTCTGCTGGCATGCCTGGGCAAAGTACTGTCCTCCTGATTCTAAGTAAAAAAAACCCAGTTTTCCCTTTCTGCTAGGCATGCCTGGGGCAAAGTAGACTGTCTCCTGATGCGAGTAACCAGTTTTCCCTTTCTGCTGGCATGCCTGGGCAAAGTAGACTGTCTCCTGATGCGAGTAACCAGTTTTCCCTTTCTGCTGGCATGCCTGGGCAAAGTAGACTGTCTCCTGATGCGAGTAACCAGTTTTCCCTTTCTGCTGGCATGCCTGGGCAAAGTAGACTGTCTCCTGATGCGAGTAACCAGTTTTCCCTTTCTGCTGGCATGCCTGGGCAAAGTAGACTGTCTCCTGATGCCAGTAACCAGTTTTCCCTTTCTGCTGGCATGCCTGGGCAAAGTAGACTGTCTCCTGATGCCAGTAACCAGTTTTCCCTTTCTGCTGGCATGCCTGGGGCAAAGTAGACTGTCTCCTGATGCGAGTACCAGTTTTCCCTTTCTGCTGGCATGCCTGGGCAAAGTAGACTGTCTCCTGATGCCAGTAAACCAGTTTTCCCTTTCCTGCTGGCATGCCTGGGCAAAGTAGACTGTCTCCTGAATGCCAGTAACCAGTTTTCCCTTTCTGGCTGGCATGCCTGGGCAAGTAACTGTCTCCTGATGCGAGTAACCAGTTTTTCCCTTTCTGCTGGCATGCCTGGGCAAAAGTAGACTGTCTCCTGATGCCAGTACCAGTTTTCCCTTTCTGCTGGCATGCCTGGGCAAAGTAGACTGTCTCCTGATGCCAGTACCAGTTTTCCCTTCTGCCTGGCATGCCTGGGCAAAGTAGACTGTCTCCTGATGCAGTAACCAGTTTTCCCCTTTCTGCTGGCATGCCTGGGCAAAGTAGACTGTCGCCTGATGCCAGTAACCAGTTTTTCCCTTTCTGCTGGCATGCCTGGGCAAAGTAGACTGTCCCTCCTGATGCGAGTAACCAGTTTTCCCTTGCTGCGGCATGCTGGGCAAGTAGACTGTCTCCTGATGCCAGTAACCAGTTTTCCCTTTCTGCTGGCATGCCTGGGCAAAGTAGACTGTCTCCTGATGCGAGTAACCAGTTTTCCCTTTCTGCTGGCATGCCTGGGCAAAGTAGACTGTCTCCTGATGCGAGTAACCAGTTTTCCCTTTCTGCTGGCATGCCTGGGCAAAGTAGACTGTCTCCTGATGCGAGTAACCAGTTTTCCGTGTGTGCTACCTTCTCTCATGATATCTTCTTTACTCTCGCTACCAATCCGCCGTGCTCTCGTCATACTACTATAAAACCACATCTCCGCAGCTTCTACATAATTCCTCATTTGTTTGCTAATTGTCCATGATTCGCTTCTGTATATTAGGATTGGCTTGATATAGTTCTTATGAACTCTTTTCCTCACAAAGATTGACAAAGATAAATTGCACTGAATATACGTCATCTTGTCAAATTCTGCTTTGTCTTAAGCTATTCTGCGTAAGTTCCCCCCCCCCCCCAATATTTGATATTAGTTTCAAGTTCAGATCATGTGTCATCTTCACATGGAAACTCGGATGGATCTTCATCAGGTGCTTCCTTATCATGAAAAGACTGTCAGACAACTTCTTATCCACCCATCTTTGGAGTTTATCCTCCCATTTCAACCAGCCTCCATCCCTTATTAATTTTCTTTTCGCCTTTTCCCCTGTACCGGTTCCGTGACGAAGAGTTTACGGACGCAGTTCGTAATCCCGCATTCCGCGTTCAAACCACATTTGCGAACGATTTGGCTCCATACCGCCTTAAGTTGGTTTTTTACGAAATGATATGGATGTCGGTCGTTCAGAAAGAGATGGCAAACTACTGAACGTAACTTGCCAAGAGATCACAAAAAAAATTGTTTGCATATCCTTTCCAGGACATTGCTGTCAACATCAGCATCTTCCAGCTGATTGTTGATTTCTTGGCAAGATTACGCTCAGTAGTTTGCCATTGTTTCTGAGCGGCCGGCTCACATACCCCGTAAATTACCGACGCGATTCGAACTACTGCTGATTCTCACTGTCGTCACGTTACTTACGAGAGTATACGAGATTACGGAGAAAAGTTGCTAACCTCTAGGCCAGGAAGCCGGCAAGAGATCACAAACAGCATAAAAATGCTTGGGGTTGGGTTGACTGTAAAAGGATATTCAACTAACGTGTTTTTAACTTTTTTCCTGCAATTCAGTTTACAGCGCTGTGTATTGCATCTTGATATTAGCGTGAACATCGTGTTTTCCCAGAGCTTGATCTCTTGAGACTATAATGGAGGCCTTTCTTGAATGTCACGATCAGATATTAAGCAGGCAAACCCGAGAGCTGATATCCTGTTCTTCTGATCTTGTCTAGGAATTACAGGCAACAGTTTGGTCATCGCAGTTATGTGCCTGGGGCGTGCTGGTCCGTGCGTGACCTTTCCCTGTCTGGTTAGCATGGCCTGGGCAGATGTCCTCTTTCTCATGGTAAGTTTGTTCAGTGTGTTTGCGCGCGCGCGCGCGTGTGTGTGTATGTGTGTGCATAAAAATGCACAGTGTGTGGACAGGCATGATCATAAACGATGCAAAGTATGGAAAATAAAGGGTATAAATTGAATATATATATATATATATATATATATATATATATATATATATATATATATATATATATATATATATATATATATATATATATATGCTTCCGTCAGAACCGGTCTACCATTGATATGATATTCTCATTGCGACAGATGCAAGAAAAATGCCGGGAACAAAATCAGCCACTGTTTATAGCCTTCATCGACCACAAAGGCATTCGATTTGGTCAGTCGTGAGGGTCTGTTCAAAGCACTAAAGAAGATTGGCTGTCCACCAACTCTTCTGTCCATTGTGGAATCGTTCCACACAGGCATGAAGGGTATAATCAAGTTTGATGGCTCAACTTCAGAAGAGTTTGAAATCAAGAGTGGAGTTAAGCAAGGTTGTGTACTAGCCCTCACCCTCTTTGGGATATACTTTTCACTTCTACTGAAATATGCCTTTCGTGATCAGGATGATGGTATATACATTCACTCACGCTCAGATGGTGGCCTCTATAATGCTCAGAGATTGAAGGCCAAGACCAAAATTAGCAGGGTATAATCAGAGAGTTGCTTTTTGCGGATGATGCTGCGATTACGACCCACTCTGAGGAAGAATTACAACATCTACTATCTGCATTCTCCAATGCTTGCTCTGAATTTGGTTTAACAATTAACAAAAAGAAGACACAGATTATGTCACAAGGTGCACATGGTGTACCATCAATCTTTATTGACGACGCCGAACTGGAGATAGTAGACCATTTTACATATCTAGGATCAGAGGTAAATAGCAAATTATCCCTCGATCAGGAAATCAACATCAGGATTGGCAAGGCAGCAACAACAATGAACATGTTAGCAAAAAGAGTCTGGGAGAACAGGAAGCTTACTGCCAAAACAAAAGTCCTCGTCTACCAAGCCTGTATCCTTAGTACTCTTTTTATGGCAGTGAAACCTGGACAACTTACTCACGCCAAGAGAAACGTTTAAACAGCTTTCATATGCGGTGTCTGCGAAGAATACTTGGTATTAAGTGGCAAGACAAAATCACAAATACTGAAGTATTGGAAATATCAGGTTGTGTGACAGTGTATTCCATGCTCAGTCTTCGCAGACTTAGATGGATAGGACACGTTAGGAGGATGGATGGTGGTAGAATACCAAATGACATCTTTTTTGGTGAATTACAGACGGGTAGGAGATCTCAGGGTCGGCCTCTACTACGATACAAAGATGTGTGTAAGCGGGACATGATTGATACAGGCATTGATAATGCACAATGGGAGCACGTCGCCGCTGAACGTATTGCATGGAGGGCAACTATCAGAAATGAAATAAAGACAAAGGAGAAAATGATTGCAGATAAAGCACACACAGAGCGTGAGAGACGTAAGATGGTGCAAAATGGTGGAAATGACCATGTTTTCACATGCACCTACTGTGGGCAAACATTTGCAGCAAGAATTGGCCTTACCAGCCACACTCGCCACCGCCATGGATCGTAGTTATTAAGCCTTTTTGAAGCACAATGTACCAAACTATTGTCTGTCAAGACGGAAAGGTCCCAATGTAATATATATATATATATATGTATATATATATATATATATATATATATATATATATATATATATATATATATATATATATATATATATATATATATATATATATATTGTTTGGAATAGCTATCGATTGGGTCATGCGCAAATGCACAAACAACACAAATAGGGGTATCCATTGTGTTGACAAAATTCTAGAAGACCTGGACTTTGCCGACGACATAGTAATTTTAAGTTCAACACACCTAGATGACCAAGAGAAAATAAACCATCTCCAAAATGTTTCAGGACAAATTGGTCTCCAAATTAACATCGCAAAAACAAAAACTATTGATCTTATCAACAGTTCAGACGACACCAAATTAAACAACCATGTTCTTGAAAAAGTCAACAGCTTCACATACCTAGGAAGCAAAATGATATCTACAGGGGACTCAACGCCAGAAATAGTATCTAGAATCGCACTGGCATCTGGTGCCTTCAATAAACTGTCAAACATCTGGAAGTCAAAGACACTCAGCAAACACACGAAACTTAAAATCTTCAACTCTTGTGTGATTCTAGTGCGTATGGATGTGAGCGTTGGAAATCAACGGTAGCTTTAGATAAACAATTAGACAATTTTGAGAACAAATGGCTTAGAAGAATTCTTAACCTCCACTGCACAAATTTCAGAACCAATACGCAAATAAGACAAGAGACTAAGCACGATATTGTTTCCAATTTTATAAGAAAACGCCGTTGGAACTACACCGGCCATGTACTCAGAATGGACAAGACAAGACTCCCCTACCAAACCCTCATATGGTCACCAGTAGGGAAAAGAAAACGGGGAAGACCAAGAGAGACCCTGCGTAGAACCATCATCAGAGAAGGCTCATTCAACGGCCAAATAAACATCCAGGATCTACAACAGGTAGCAGCGAACCGCCAGACATGGAGAGCCATGACTTCTGCCCTATGCGCCGCCTTAGGCTCAAGAGGAAAGACTAACTAGCTAACTAACTAACTAACTAACTAACTAACTAACTAACTAACTAACTAACTAACTAACTAACTAACCAACCAACCAACCAGCCAGCCAGCCAGCCAGCCAACTAACTAACTAACTAACTAACTAACTAACTAACTAACTAACTAATTAACTAACTAACTAACTAACTAATAAATGCACAGTAATTACATATAATATGAACGCAGATTACAGTCAAAATGCCACTGATGGCACCTAACTTTAGGCTTTTTCATAACAATTCCCTACTAAGAAAGTCATTCTTAGTTATCTAAAAAACAAGAGCTGAAGGACAAAGTTTCATTACATTTGTTGGAATCAGCAACACAAAATTACCAAAGAATAACTATACAATCTACGGCACCAATACGTGTGTAACCCAGTATTATTATTGTTATTATTTATTATTATCAATAATAATAATTGCTCTTCTGTTTAGATTTTCCACATAGTCTTTCTCTGTACTTCCCTGCCTCTCTTATCTAATATTTCCACACATAAGATACATTTCTCAGTTCATACTTCTCTCTTCCATAAACATTATATTATCCCTTTCACGTGATTAAAGCAAGTGATCTGTCTGTCTGTCTGTCTGTCTGTCTGTCTGTCTCTCTCTCTCTCTCTCTCTCTCTCTCTCTCTCTCTCTCTCTCTCTCTGTGTGTGTGTGATTGTGAGTGGGCATATGTGTATGCAACGCGAGGAAGAGGGAGAGGGGTGTGTATTTGTGAGTTATTGACTTGGTATATATCAGTGCGTATTGCGTAAATGGTGATTGTATGCATGTATAAAAGTGTTTGCATGTATGTGGTAGTCGTAGGCCTCTTTCAGTCCTGTAGGACCATGAAGCTGTGCAGCAGGGGATGTACCTGACAGCACCGCTGGTGACTGTATAGTCCAATGCAAGAGTGACAATCTCTGCCACAGTTTCCGCATCTGTAAGACGAGGCAGGTCCCGTGCATGTTTGTATGTATGTGTTTATGCATATGTGAGTGTCTACTCTTTGAGTGCGTGTGTGTTTGTGTGTGTGTGTGTGTGTGTTTATGCGCGCGCGCAGGTCTACCTCATAACATGGTAATGTGTATTATTTAAGTTCACAGCATTCATTTGACAATGCTTTATCTGTGTGAATGTAACAAGCACAGTAGATAATTGATGTTCGAAAGATGAGTGGTTGGAAGGGGCCGAATCTAAGACAGCCCTACCTACCAACTTTGTAACTCTTTGAAAATAAAGTTCTTTCTTCGTTTGTTCGCACTCTCTCTCTCTCTCTCTCTCTCTCTCTCTCTCTCTCTCTCTCTCTCTCTCTCTCTTTCTCTCTCTCTCTCTCTCTCTTAATCCCTCTCTCTCTCACACACACACATTCTCCCTTTCATTCTCTCTCTTTTACATTCTCTCTTTCATTCTCTCTCTCTCTTTCACATTCTCTCTTTCATTCTCTCTCTCTCTCTCAATCCTCTCTCTCTCACACACACATTCTTCCTTTCATTCTCTCTCTTTTATATTCTCTCTTTCATTCTCTCTCTCTTTCACATTAGCTCTTTCATTCTCTCTCTCTTTCACATTCTCTCTTTCATTCTCTCTCTCTCTCAATCCTCTCTCTCTCACACACACATTCTTCCTTTCATTCTCTCTCTTTTATATTCTCTCTTTCATTCTCTCTCTCTTTCACATTAGCTCTTTCATTCTCTCTCTCTTTCACATTCTCTCTTTCATTCTCTCTCTTTCTCTCTTTCACACACACACACACACTCTCTCTCTCTCTCTCTCTCTCTCTCTCTCTCTCTCTCTCTCTCTCTCTCTCTCTCTCCCTCTCTCCTACCCGTGATTCAACATTGGAACACTACTATATCACTGCAACAACGTTCATCTCCCCCCACATTATTCTTATCATTTAGCATACTTAAAATAAAATTCTAGAACAGAAAACCAAACAGAGTATAATTTTACACCCCACAATTACATACATGTATAGTATTACTAACATATGGATGTGAAACAAAACTATAACATTTAACTGATTCAGTGCGAAACAAACAGTAGGTTTGGACCAAACATGGTTTACAATCAAATTAACAAGTTTTATAATGTACATATCCATTCACCAAGCATTGAAAGTGTGAAAGGTACCACGAAACAACAAAACAAATACACGATGACCCTAGCATAGGATATATAGTTCCTTTATTCAAAATGAGAGATTACATGTAGCGATATATTATCCGTCGGCACTAAATCAGTAAATAATAAATCACACAGCATAAATAAAAGTAATCAGTTAAATCCTTCACGCTGAAATACACAACACAAATATTCACACAGTCATTTGAATTGCCAACACACGGAACTGTGTGATTGAGGTTGGTCAGCTTGCACTGTGTTTCTGCTATATGTTTGTTTGTTTTTTTGTTTTTTTTCAGTAGTTATAGTTGTGGTTTTTTTTTTCAGTCGTCCCTAGTTTTTTTTTTTTTTTTTATTGTTTACATTTTTTCCCCTCTAATTTCTTTATTTTGTGCGATTTACGCAGTATGAACATGACCAGATGCAGTGAAATATGCCAGGAAGCAAATCGTGCAATATTTTGTTTGTGTCTTTGTTATTTAAATTCACTACGGGAAAACAGTTTATGCTTTGAATGTAATAATTCAAGTTATACGCAAATATCTATCTTTGAAAATAAATCTTGCAGAAGAGTATTAAAACTTCGGTAGCCGAAAGGTAGAACAGACAGATCTGTCACATCATTGGCACCTTGCCGTCTTGACAGACGATAGTTTGTGCTTTAAAAAGGCATAATAACTTTTAACTATGGCGGTAGCGAGTGTGACTGATAAGGCCAATTTGCGCTGTAAATGTCCGTTCACAGTGGGTGCATGTGAACACGTGGTCATTTCCACCATCATGCACCATCTTACGTCTCAAACGCTTGGTGTGTGACTTTTCTGCAATAATTTTCTCCTTTGACTTTATTCCATTTCTGATATTTGCCCTCCATGCAACACGTTCAGCGGCGACTTGTTCCCAATGTGCATTATCAATGCCTGTATCAATCATGTCCCGCTTACACACATCTTTGTATCGTAGTAGAGGCCGACCCTGAGATCTCTTACCCGTCTGTAATTCACCAAAAAAGATATCCTTTGGTATTCTACCATCATCCATCCTCCTAAGATGTCATATCCATCTAAGTCTACGAAGACTGAGCATGGAATAAACTGTCACACAACCTGATCTTTCCAATACTTCAGTATTTGTGATTTTGTCTTGCCACTTAATACCAAGAATTCTTCGCAGACACCGCATATGAAAGCTGTTTAAGTTGTTCTCTTGGTGTGAATAAGTTGTCCAGGTTTCACTGCCATAGAGAAGAGTACTAAGGACACAGGCTTGATAGACAAGGACTTTTGTTTTGGCAGTAAGCTTCCTGTTCTCCCAGACTCTTTTTCTTAACCTGTTCATTGTTGTTGCTGCCTTACCAATCCGGATGTTGATTTCCTGATCTAGGGATAATATGCTATTTACCACTGATCCTAGATATGTAAAATGGTCTACTATCTCTAGTTCGGCGTCGTCAATAAAGATTGATGGTACCCCATGTGCACCTTGTGACATAATCTGTGTCTTCTTTTTGCTAATTGTTAAACCAAATTCAGAACAAGCATTGGAGAATGCAGATAGTAGACATTGCAATTCTTCCTCAGAGTGGGTCGTAACTGCAGCATCATCTGCAAAAAGCAACTCTCTGATCAGTACTCTCCTAATTTTGGTCTTAGCCTTCAATCTCTGAGCATTGTAGAGGCCGCCATCTGAGCGTGAGTGAATGTATATACCACCATCCTGATCATGAAATGCATATTTCAGTAGAAGTGAAAAGTATATTCCAAAGAGGGTGGGAGCTAGTACACAACCTTGCTTAACTCCACTCTTGATTTCAAATTCTTCAGAAGTTGCACCATCAAACTTGATTATACCCTTCATGCCTGTGTGGAACGATTCCACAATGGACAGAAGAGTTGGTGGGCAGCCAATCTTCTTTAGTGCCTTGAACAGACCCTCACGACTGACCAAATCAAATGCCTTTGTGAGGTCGATGAAGGCAATAAACAGTGGTTGATTCTGTTCACGGCATTTTTCTTGCATTTGTCGCAATGAGAATATCATATCAGTGGTAGACCGGTTCTGTCGAAAGCCACACTGTGATTCGGGGTAGACTTGATCTCCTAGGACTTGAAGTCTGCGCAGAACAATTCTGGCAAATACTTTTCCAACAATACACAGAAGTGAGATACCCCTATAGTTGTTGCAGTCGCTCCGATCGCCCTTGTTCTTGTACAGTGTTATGATGCTTGAATCTTTGAAATCCTGTGGGACTTGTCCTTCACGCCAGCATAGCTCTATTAGCTGGTGGATCTGTATAGTGAGTGTGTCTTGCCCACTCCTGATAACCTCTATTGGAATCCCATCCTTACCTGGAGCCTTGCCAGATGCAAGTTCATTTATAGCACACTTAACTTCTGTTATGGTGGGAAGTGTGTCCAGGTGGTCAAGAGTTGGTAGAGCCTCTATGGCATTGAGGGCATCATCCGCTAGTTTGGTCTCACTTGAGTAAAGCTCCAAATAGTGCTCTACCCATCTGTCCATCTGCTGTTTCTTATCAGTGATGATTTCTCCAGTCAAGGTTTTCAATGGTGCACTTCTTTTGATCACTGGACCGCAGGCTTTCTTTATTCCTTCATACATGCTTCTTATGTCTCCCTTATCACTTGCGATTTGAATGGACTCACATAACTTGATCCAATAATCATTTGCACACTGCCTGGCAGCCTTTTGCACATCCTTCCTAACTTGCCTAAGCTCACTCAGAGTGTTACGCGTTGGTCTTTCCTTGTTTCTTAAGAGAGCTTTCTTCTTCTTATCAATCAAGGGCTGCAGAGTCTCGCTGTTGGCCGCAAACCAGTCCTGCCTCTTATGATCCACAGTGCCGTAAACCCCTACGGCAGTTTTATAAAGAGTTTCCTTAATTTGACCCCACTTTTCATTTACTGTACAATTTTCTGGTGTATCAGTGAAAGCGTCTTCAAGTTGCTGTTGAAACTGAAAGCACTTTTCAGGATCATGAGTGTTAATAATATTAATCCTGAGGCTAGATTTGTGTTTAGCTGTGTAGATTCTCTTTGGTCTCAGTCTAACCCTTGCAACAACCAAAGAATGATCCGTATCACAGTCAGCACTGTGGTAACTACGAGTCAATGATATATGGTTCAGATGTTGTCTCCGTGTGATGATGAAGTCCAGCTGGTGCCAATGGCCGGATCTTGGATGTTTCCATGTGACCTTATGCATCTCTTTTGTTTTAAAAAAGGAGTTTGTAATACATAGGTCATTACTGGTGCAATGCTCCAGCAGCCTTTGCCCATTTTCATTCATGCGACCGATGTTGTATTTTCCAAGGCACACTGGCCATGAACTCGAGTCCTTGCCCACACGAGCATTGAAATCACCGAGCATATAAATGTAGTCAGATTTTGGAACTGCCTTGATCACGGAGTCTAACTCCTCATAGAACGAATCCTTCACATCATCAGAGGAATCGAGTGTCGGTGCATATGCAGTAATAATGGTGGCAAACCCACAAGAGGTTGCCAAGCGCAGGGATAATAGTCTTTCATTTCCTCCTGCTGGAATTTCAATCATTCCCAGTAGCGAATTCTTCACTGCAAAGCCCACACCGTGTTGCCTTTTTTCTGTCTGCCCTCTACCCTTCCAGAAAAAGGTGTAGTTGTTTTCCCTGAGTGACCCTTCCTCAGCGAGGCGAGTCTCCTGCAGGCCAGCAATATCAATGTTTAGACGATTGAGTTCGGCATCAATCACAGCCGTTTTTCTCACATCGTCAATATTGGTCAAGTCAGTGGAAAATCCTGGACACATGGTTCTCACGTTCCAGGTTGCAAGCCGTAGCTTGAGGTTTCTATTTTTATTTTTGTTTGTACCTGGTGCATTGGTTTTACAGCCTGCGATTCAGATTTTGTCCTAGCCCCAAGCACCCATTGAAGCAGGCAGGCTGTGGCGGATCAGCACCCAATTGGCTGGGGGCTGCCCAGCTTGAGGCGGGCGGTAGCTGATCAGTGACACCTGTAGGTGTCTCCCACCGTCAGAGGCAACGCGTGGCGCCCCATGTCTACGCCAACTGACAAGGACTTATAACCCGTAACAGTTGCCTCTCGCTTTGATTCCGAGACCAGTTAAGACCAGGGATGGAGTTATTGCCTCTCCATAGCACAAAGCCTGGGCTAAAATATAGAGATCATGTGTTGCCCATGCAGCATGATCCCTCTCTCGGCCTGCCTAGTTTACTCCAGAGGAAAGGTAACACCCCTACATCTGGAACAAGACAAGCTGCAGAAGCTGCCGGATCAGCAAAGCAATGCTCTAACTGTCCGCCTGTCGGAGCTTCGATCCTAGACCAGTCGCCAACCAAGGCTTAGGGCCTGGTCTGCCCTGCCATGACATTTTGTCTTTAGCTTGCATTTCCTCGCACCAGGGTAAGGCTTGTACCCTCCCAATTGCGCTCTTCCGCCCGAAGCCGTTGGCACAATGTGGGGTGTCGGGTTTGGTAAGCGCCGCCCAACGTTCAGCGCTAACAGAAACCAGGTAGTACCGTCTACTGTTATACGGTAGCTCAGTCATATCTGACTAAGACCTGACGCAGATCTGTCACATAAGAACAACATATTTAAGAAGATTGGTTATTAATACAAAGAAAAATCAGGAACATGTCATAATTGAGTCACGTACAAAAGCAGCTTGGTCGAATAGAAAAGAGCGCTCGATCTTAATCGTCCCGTGTGCTGATGTCGATGTAGCGGGTTCAACCCTTACAGAGGTCAGTTGGACTAAAATGTTGACTTCTCGTCCTTGACTTCTTCTTCTTCAGCGTTCCGAGCCATTGAGGTTCTTTGCTGCAGATACAATCCGTCTCCATTCGTCTCTCTGTTGACCTTCTCTTGCCAGTCGTTGATTCCAAGTGCTTGTAGGTCTGTATATTTATTATTTCTCCACCGTCTCCTTGGTCTACCTCGGGGTCTACTGTCATTTATTTCTTGAGTGTAAGTTTTGTTTCCCTATTATCTTCCATTCTTTCCATATGCCCCAGCCATTGCAGTCTATTAGCCTTCATGATACCAGTGATTAGCGGGGACTTAAACAGATCATAAATGTGTTTGTTGCTTCTTCTTTTCCACTCTCCACTTTATGTGTCCCTAATGGGCCCAAAGATGCGTCTTAAGAGTTTGTTCTCAAAGATTTGTAACTACAAGCTGATTACTAGCAAAAATCAAAGAAACTATATCCTGGACAGGGGATTCTTTCAAAGAACTAGTGACTAAATGTTTAAATTCTCTAGGGAGTCTCCGTGGCGAAGTGGTCAAGCCGTCTTCCTCGCGCTCCGAAGGTTGTGGGTTTGATTTTGGGCTACGTCTTTCGGTTCACACATTCATTTTTTTTCGGAGGCTCCTGGGGGTCATCGCTGGAGCTACGGAGTTCGTGCTTTGTGAGACGCTTTTGGCAGGCTGCTCTGCGGAAAGAGACCGAACCATATGGGATAAAACCCGGGGAAATGAAGTCGACCGTCGCGACTTTTAAGACTTTTTTGTAAATTCACTAAAAACATAAATATGGCAGTCTAGGCTTTTGGATTTTTATGTTACAGAAAGTTTACTAGAATATCGTTGAAGAAGAAACAAAAACAAATGCACACACATCGAAAATAAAACGAAATAAAAAGTTCTACAAAATCGAAGAAAACTTGTCCATACACAATATCATGACGTGAAAACTGAGTTACTTTGTCCAAATTAAACGTCATAGTGGCTCAACCAGAAGAGCTATGAAAGATTTGTTTCATTGTAGAGAGGACGGCGTCGACGAACACGACGCTGAAAGTATGACGTTTAAAACACTCTTTACTTGAAAACTGCATGAAGCAGAGAAAATAGCGAAAGATCGAAAGCCTGTCCTGCAGGCCGTGATGAAAGCAATGTTCTGCCAATGGCCGGCTGGATAATGATGATCTGTGTCTGAATGACTGGAATTTTCCTTGTTGTTTAGGTTGTCTGAGAGGTGGCTGATATATGAGGGGCCGAGCAGGTTCTGCTTGGCTGCGAATAAATCAATTCTCAGAATGGGAACATGCAATAAGCTCAGACGTTGGCCGTGTTTAGCATGAGATCAGGTCAACGGCCGGGAGGTCATTTTGAATATCTGGTTCTAGGATTGTGTGAACGACTTTGGATTGGTTGTGGGCAAGACCCTTGCGATTGCGATTGGGGAGGGAGGGGGAGGGTGTTATTACATAGCTATACAAGCAGCCGATTGAGGCAGACAGACAAACGGATGGATGAACGGATGAATGTATAGACGGGCTAATGGATGGATTGATGGATGGATGCTTGGATGGGTGGATGGGTGGACTAAGAGGCGCATGAGAGGGTGAATTAACGGCTGGACGAATAAACAGATAAAGAGACAGACAGACGGACAGAGTGAGGGGATGATGGCGCTGTTAGATGGGTTGATTTATGGATGGATGAATGAATAGACTGACAGTTAGACAGACAGTTAGACAGACAGACAGACAGACAGACAGACAGACAGGCAGGCAGGCAGGCAGGCAGGCAGGTACATAGGTGAGTGGGTGTATGGATTAATAGATGGATGGATGGATTTATGGATGGATGGACGGGCGAGCGATCGTAAGGACGGACATCTAGACAGACAGACAGACAGACAGACAGACATCACTAATGACATTATCCACGTATCCTCTCAAAGATTACACCAACACACTGTGTGCAAACAAAATGACATGTAGCAGAATGTAACGAAACATACAGATATGTGTATTTCATGATGACACTCGTTGAAAACAGGTAGTCTCCGTGGCCAAGTGGGTACGTCGCCTGCCTCGGACTCCGAATATTATGGGTTCGTTTCCGGACTTCATTGTTCGTTTAGCGAGTGCAGTAATCTCCGAGACTCCTGGGGGTCGTCGATGGAGCTACGGAGTTCGTACTTTGTGCGGCGCTTTCGGCAGGCCACACTCCGATAAAAGACAGAGCCATATGGGATTAAACCTGGTGCCTTTTAACCCATTTTAAACTCTACATTCATATGCCGTCTGACGTTTCCATGAACTTGATATTGCTTGTATTATCATTATTTGTTTCTCAGTATTTAACTTTTCCAACCCAACAAAATGTTCAAAACATAATAAAGTATTGTCGAATCATGTACCATTTGCCAACACCTAGTAAAGAAAGGCAAACATGTTACGGCAGAGGTTCAACCCACTAGACTAGCCTCTAAACCATACGAATGGATTGCTGTCGACTTGATTGGACCTTTGAACCATACATCAAACAAGGGCAACAGATTTATCTTGACTCTGGTAGATATCTGTTCACGCTGGCCCGAGGCGATTCCACTAAAATTTATTAGTTCCAAAGATGTGAACGAAGTGTTTTTGCACCTTTTTTCGCGTTTCGGGTTTCCACAAACCATGCTGTCAGATAGGAGGACGCAATTCATTGCGGCCGCTACGCAAGCTGTAACAAAATTATTGGGGATAAAGCAGTGCTTCACGATCCCATACAGACCAGCGGCGAATTGGATCGTTGAAAAGATCAACGGAGATTTAAAGCACATGCTAGCAAAGGTGACTGCCGAAAACCCATCGGATTGGGACACATTATTACCGACAGTGCTGTTTGCCTATAGAGAGGTTCCGCAAGCGAGCACGGGCTTCTCACGCTTTGAGTTAATTTATGGGGCAAATACTCGCCAATATGTCATCTATACATGGTTTACAGGTACATCTTTCCTGTAGTGGGAACAAAATATATTAGTATCGTGGAAAGTTGTGTCTGTCCAATGTCATACCATAGAGGAAAGGTTTTATATTGCAAATTTTGTTTGATTGCATCTATGTATACTTTCTGTCGGTCATATGGTTCTCTGTCTGGGATATCTAATTGCCGTCGTATTAACTGCCAGATAAACTATTCACTGCTTACTGGTTCTAAGCGGTCGATTACACCCAATTACGCTCTTGACGGCTTAGTCAAACTATTGTTTTGGGTTCAAATTCAAAAGACCGATTGCCCTCAAATACCTTGTCAAACTATTGTACCGGGTTTAGATCCATAGGACAGGAACCCCCAAATAAACTCGCCTGTCAACGTCCTATAAATATAGGTAACCTTAGCTCGTCTTTCTACACCTGACAGTGAGTCTTTCTACATGTACTCAGTGAAGTATCAAGCGGTCGCATGCAGTGTAACATTATTTATTCATGCCAAACGGCAGTATCAATTACATGAATACATATCATCAAATTACGCACACATTATATCACAATTTGTATCACAATATTGTATCTACAACAATGGCAAGTGACACACAGCCATAGCAGTCATTCGTGCGCTCATAACAAAGTTCACTCTCATTCCTCGCACTTAGTAACTCCTGCTATATTCGCTCAGTAAGGCTAGCTTTCACACCGGCAATTAATACACTCGCTCGCTCAATCGCACACGTCTTTCCTCTGTTACGTCCAGTCTCAGTCTGAGCCTTCTGATGATCGGTCTGATAGTCACGTGGTGCGTGACCGCGTGTCCCATGTGATAGTCGTGCTGCGTCGGTAGTCTTGCCGTACTCGATGTCCGGTCTTGTTGTCGCAGGTCCTTCAGTGCAAGGTTGTACGGTCAGTCAAGGACGTAGTCCTGTCTATCTCCCTATGTCCTGTTTATATCCCTGTGTCCTGTTTATAGTGGGGTCTTGTTGTCCCATCTGTGTCCTGTCATATCTATTGTCATATCTATTGTCCTGTCTATGACATCTCTATTGTCATATCTATTGTCCTGTCATATGTCCTCTCTTGCACTCCCCAACACGCTGACACATGAACTTGAAATTGCTTCTATCATCATTATATGTTTCTCAGTATTTAACTTTTCCACCCCAACAAAATGTTCAAAAAAATGTATGCCCTTAGTAAATTTAACCACAGTCGCCATAAACAAAATATTGCACGATGTTTTGCCTGTCATATTTCCCTGCGTCTCACCAGTTGCATACTGCAGAGATATGTATCACATGAAGTGGACAAACAAATCATACTTTAGCTGAAATACTAAGTGCATAGTCGCTGATACTGTTTGAATGTGGAGAAACGATATGCCCCCGGAAGTCTAAGATTTAACAGGAAGACCGTCTGTTTGTACAGGAAAATGCCACGGTTTGTGATGTGTTAGGACCAGCACATCTTGTAGACCTGAGTGCATGAAAAATAGGTGATCAGTCTTTTCTTTTCTTAGCCGACGACAAGTATTGCGTGGAACGCATGTTTGATGGTGGTGCTCATAACATTATGGCCTTATCGCCAAACGGTGATGTTCATTCATTCGTTCAGTATCACGTCCTTTGCAGAACGTCGCTCCCATAACAACCTTCCGGAAAACCTCTCGATTATAAGCACGATGTCCCGCATCCGATACACCCATCTGGAGATCATCCGCCACATCCTACACCCATCTTCCCTTTGGCCTTCCTCTCCCTTTCTTCCCATGCATATCCCCTCCATTATTGTTCTATCCAAACTTTCGTGACGTTAAAGAGATATTAAAAAATAGTTGCATGTCCTTCACATGACGTAGCAGTCAACCCCGGCATTTTGGCTGTTCGTTATTCCTGGGCAAGTATGCGTTCAGTAGTTTGCCATTGCTTTCTGAACGACCGGCACCTTTACCTTTTATCGAGAAACCAGCACCGCTGTGTTTCGAACCCGGGTATACGGGATTACGAATCGCGTCCGTAACAAATTCCCGTAGCAGAAACTCGCTGTGGCCTAGTGATGTGTTAGGACCTTATTCATGTAATGGACTGACTGCACGAAGGAACGGGTGGCCAGTCTCGTCCTTTTTTTTAGCGGGCGACGAGCTCATGTGCCGCACCCTTGTCCTATTACGCCTATGACATTGTCAGCTTGTATTCTGTCTGATAGTCGGATGTCCTATTGTCCACGAATTCAGGTGGCGATGTAGATGAAGCATTTGCGATCATGACTCTGCACTCCCCTGTCACGTGATGTTTTAATACGGTTGATGTTGCTTGAGTAATTGTTTGGTTCCCAGTATTTAATTGTTTCCATATAAGTACTTACAATACTGCAAGAAATACAGTCACCCTAGTAGAGTCTGCTCGCCAGGGAAGAGGCCCGGGATATCCAGAAGACGTCCATGCACCTAGTAATTCCCCCACACACCAGATGTGCGGAAGATGTTCATACACCTGGTGTTTCCCCCACACACACCAGACGTCCAGAAGATATCCATACACCTAGTGTTTCCCCCAAACACCAGACGCACTGAAGACGTTCGTACACAAAGTGTTTCCCCCACACACCAGACGTCAAGAAGACGTAAAGAAGACGTATTAACCCCCCTTCCCCCAAACACACACACACATCAGACGTCCAGAAGATGTCCATACACCTGGTGTTTCCCCCATACACCAGACGTCCAGAAGACGTCCAGAAACACGGTGTTTCCCCCACACACCGGACATCCTGAAGACGTCCATGCACCAGGTGTTTCTCCCACACACCAGACGCCCCACGTTAGAGGACTAATTAACTCATGACCCTCCAGTTCCTCAACACGTGAAGTATGAGGACGTAGCACGTATGGGAATGTCCTGAGTGCCGTGATCTCAGTTCATGGCTCCTCTACCAGACTATAAGAAACCTGTAGGTCTGTGATATGATATAAATATCACATTTTGTAGACCTGAATGCACGGAAGAATAGTTGGCCAGTGTTTTCTTTTCTTTTCTTAGCGACGACTAGCGCCTGAGTCGAACCCTCCGCTGACCTCATTCATTGCTTGCTTGCTTGTTTGCGTTTGCTGGCTGTGAACTCCAGCGTAAAGTCCTGTATGTCGGATGAAGGCATCCTGTTGTCCAACATCAATGTGATGTCATACAGGACCTGAGGTTTGCGTGAGTATCCGTTGTCCCATGTCTGGCTTATTGGTGTGCAGATTGGTGGTTCCTCGCCATGCAGGCGGATACTCTCCGACTTCGAAAGAATCAGCGATCCTACTACGTTAGCCAGTACCCTGAAGAGACCTGTTGCCCAGGACGCATGACTAGGACGCGTTAGTAGATCTTGGCAAGTATATAACCTGGCCCTGGTGCCATGGAAACACCCCTGCGTCCCACCTCATTCATTAAAATCGTAACCAGTTAAGCGTTCTACATAGTTCTTCCTCTGTTCGTCTTTGTCTCTGTAGCCTAGTAATACCCCCCTCCCAAGAGAAAACTATCTATTCCTGTTCATATGAATAAACATTGCATGTTTTTATTTTAAACCATGACCAATTCAAATATTTTCTTACAGGTGTGTGTACCACATGAGGTGGTCATTCATTTCATTAGCCATTGGACGTTGTCCGACTTCCTGTGCAAGATGTCCGGGTTTGTGGAGAACCTCTCGGCCAACGCCACAGTTCTAAACCTCATCTTAATCAGTGTGGAGAGGTAAGTGTTTGACCTCATGTGTTGTTTGTTATGTTATATGTCGAACAACGCCACAGTTCTAAACCTCATCTTAATCAGTGTAGAGAGGTAAGTGTTTGACCTCATATGTTGTTTGTTATGTTATATGTCGAACAACGCCACAGTTATAATCTTATCTTAATCAGTGTAGAGAGGTAAGTGTTTGACCTCAAATGTTGTTTGTTATGTACATGTCGAACAACGACACGGTTCTAAATATTATCTTAATCAGTGTAGAGAAGTACGTGGTTGACGTCATATGTGGTTTGCTATGTTATATGCCGAACGACGTCACTGCACATCGGACATTCCAGTACATGCTCAGTCCTCCGATGCAATAGCCATCCCAAAGTATTTCTGCTCACTGTTCCCATAAGGCAGTGGTTCTCAACCTTTTTTGGCCCGTGCCCCCCTTCATCATATTTTTAGAACGTCATTCCCCCCTCCCCTTTTTTCGTATTTCCTACCTAAAAATTTGGCACGTGCCCCCCTTCACCATATTTACAGAACGTCATTCCCCCTTTTCGTATTTCCTACCTAAACCTCCCGCCCCCGCCCCTACACAGTAAACGTAATAATGGAAGCTAAATTTAATAGCACATACTAAAACAAGTCTAGATGTCCACATAAAACATGATTTGTGGGTCTACTTACTTTATAAATTGAATTTTAGAAGGGTGAGACGTACAGAACCGTACAGTATGAAGGGAAAAACAATATCAAGTAATCGGTTCTTGTATTAACGCGATCTTGAAATAATCTTAATTCCCCCCCCCTCCCCCCCCCTCCCCCCCCGGAAACCCTAAAATTCCCCACCGGTTGAGAACGACTGCCATAAGGAGTTGGCTATGGTATCTCATTCCCTTGATGGTGGCATTGGCGTGCCTAACCAGATCCGTCCCCAGTTCACAAAATCGGGCTAGCGTCGGAGTCTCGTCAGTACCAGCCAACTTAGTCCATAATGCATTGATTATATCAGCCCTGTCCATGCTTCTTCCCGTGTGTATTGGTGCATTATTTGTCAGCTGGTCTGTGCGATCATTCCTTTACACTCTGGCATTTCCGTTGCGCATACCCAGTGTTATCCTATCATCCCATCCACCCATCCGCTCACCTACCATCCATCCATCCATCCATCCATCCATCCATCCATGCATTCATCCATCCATCCGTTTCTTTGTCTGTCCTTCCGTCGGCTCACCTACCATCCATCCATCCATCCACTCATCCATCCATCCATCCATCCATCCATCCATCCATCCATCTGTATGTCTGTCTATCCTTCCATCCTTTCGAACATAACCAAACGTACATAAGTCTAGAGTGTTGTTAAAAGACATCTGGAAATCTAATAAAGACTATGTCAGTCTAAACAAGAAAAATAAATAAACAAAGCGAATGCTGGAAATGTTGTGATAAAAGTAAACAGATGTTGGGTTTTATTCCACAAACCCGGCCCAAGTGAACGCTTTCAAAGTGAATAAATAAAATGTGATAAGAAAACAAAGTTATAGTGTTACACGCGAGTAATATTTCTGCTATAAAGCTCAACTTCTGTTTACATTTATCACAACATTTACGAATTAAACACATGGGGCCCCTTGTAATGGTATTACATATGGTAGAGAATGAGATGCGAGTTAAACATATAGGGCCCTCAATTGATGGTATTACATATGGTAGAGAATGAGATGCGAGTTAAACATATGGGGCCTTCTTTTGGTGGTGTTACATATGGTAGAGAATAAGTTGGAAGTTAAATATATTGGGCACCCTTTGATGGTATTACATATGGTAAAGAAAGAATTGCGAGTTAAACATGAAGGGCCCTCTTTTGACGATATTACGTATGGTAGAGAATGAGTTGTGCGTTAAACATCGACTGCCTCCGTTTAAAGGTCCTGGTACCATAAGATGTATATATATATATATATATATATATATATATATATATATATATATATATATATATATATATGTGTGTGTGTGTGTGTGTGTGTGTGTACGTGTGTTTGTGTGTGTGTCAATTATTTGCCAGTTAAACATACAGGGCCCTCTTTTGATGGTATTAAATATGGTAGAGAATGAGATGCGAGTTAAATATATAATGCTTTATTTTAACGGTAGTATAATCAGTTGAGTAATAAACATAGAGGGCATTATTTTCACGGTAGTATATATGGTAGATAATGAGGTGAGTAATAAACATTTAGGGCCTCATTTTAACGGTAGTACATATAGTAGATAATAACCAGCAATCTGTCAGACAGCTGAGCAAACACACAAGAAAACAAAACATAACAGTCAGACTACTGAATCATGAAATCTCGATATGCCCAGACAGAAGAGGAATGAATAGATTAATCTGGGCGTTGGTTATTGATGAATACTTCCTGTGACAGTAAACAAGTATTTTGAGAGATGGTTGCTGTCACGATCTGACAGAGAAACTGAATTACGTTGTGTAAGTGATAGACTACTCCACAAGACAGGAGGATGAGGGGATCCACAGATACACGTGAGGACATGGACAGGCAGATGGATGGACAGAAATGGAAATCATCAGTACAATGTGACAGGCGTGGTATTGACCATATTAGCCATAATATTCCATTAGGTCTATAGAATTATGGAGGTACGACCATCTTTCCCAATACACCTTATGGCTTGACATGGCGGACCTTTAGCGATGTATTTATTTTATATATATATATATATATATATATATATATATATATATATATATATATATATATATATATATATATATATATATATATATATATATACCTATTGGTGTCAGGTCTTAGTCAGATATGACTGAGCTACCGTATAACAGTAGACGGTACTACCTGGTTTCTGTTAGCGCTGAACGTTGGGCGGCGCTTACCAAACCCGACACCCCACATTGTGCCAACGGCTTCGGGCGGAAGAGCGCAATTGGGAGGGTACAAGCCTTACCCTGGTGCGAGGAAATGCAAGCTAAAGACAAAATGTCATGGCAGGGCAGACCAGGCCCTAAGCCTTGGTTGGCGACTGGTCTAGGATCGAAGCTCCGACAGGCGGACAGTTAGAGCATTGCTTTGCTGATCCGGCAGCTTCTGCAGCTTGTCTTGTTCCAGATGTAGGGGTGTTACCTTTCCTCTGGAGTAAACTAGGCAGGCCGAGAGAGGGATCATGCTGCATGGGCAACACATGATCTCTATATTTTAGCCCAGGCTTTGTGCTATGGAGAGGCAATAACTCCATCCCTGGTCTCAACTGATCTCGGAATCAAAGCGAGAGGCAACTGTTACGGGTTATAAGTCCTTGTCAGTTGGCGTAGACATGGGGCGCCACGCGTTGCCTCTGACGGTGGGAGACACCTATAGGTGTCACTGATCAGCTACCGCCCGCCTCAAGCTGGGCAGCCCCCAGTCAATTGGGTGCTGATCCGCCACAGCCTGCCTGCTTCAATGGGTGCTTGGGGCTAGGACAAAATCTGAATCGCAGGCTGTAAAACCAATGCACCAGGTACAAACAAAAATAAAAATAGAAACCTCAAGCTACGGCTTGCAACCTGGAACGTGAGAACCATGTGTCCAGGATTTTCCACTGACTTGACCAATATTGACGATGTGAGAAAAACGGCTGTGATTGATGCCGAACTCAATCGTCTAAACATTGATATTGCTGGCCTGCAGGAGACTCGCCTCGCTGAGGAAGGGTCACTCAGGGAAAACAACTACACCTTTTTCTGGAAGGGTAGAGGGCAGGCAGAAAAAAGGCAACACGGTGTGGGCTTTGCAGTGAAGAATTCGCTACTGGGAATGATTGAAATTCCAGCAGGAGGAAATGAAAGACTATTATCCCTGCGCTTGGCAACCTCTTGTGGGTTTGCCACCATTATTACCGCATATGCACCGACACTCGATTCCTCTGATGATGTGAAGGATTCGTTCTATGAGGAGTTAGACTCCGTGATCAAGGCAGTTCCAAAATCTGACTACATTTATATGCTCGGTGATTTCAATGCTCGTGTGGGCAAGGACTCGAATTCATGGCCAGTGTGCCTTGGAAAATACAACATCGGTCGCATGAATGAAAATGGGCAAAGGCTGCTGGAGCATTGCACCAGTAATGACCTATGTATTACAAACTCCTTTTTTAAAACAAAAGAGATGCATAAGGTCACATGGAAACATCCAAGATCCGGCCATTGGCACCAGCTGGACTTCATCATCACACGGAGACAACATCTGAACCATATATCATTGACTCGTAGTTACCACAGTGCTGACTGTGATACGGATCATTCTTTGGTTGTTGCAAGGGTTAGACTGAGACCAAAGAGAATCTACACAGCTAAACACAAATCTAGCCTCAGGATTAATATTATTAACACTCATGATCCTGAAAAGTGCTTTCAGTTTCAACAGCAACTTGAAGACGCTTTCACTGATACACCAGAAAATTGTACAGTAAATGAAAAGTGGGGTCAAATTAAGGAAACTCTTTATAAAACTGCCGTAGGGGTTTACGGCACTGTGGATCATAAGAGGCAGGACTGGTTTGCGGCCAACAGCGAGACTCTGCAGCCCTTGATTGATAAGAAGAAGAAAGCTCTCTTAAGAAACAAGGAAAGACCAACGCGTAACACTCTGAGTGAGCTTAGGCAAGCTAGGAAGGATGTGCAAAAGGCTGCCAGGCAGTGTGCAAATGATTATTGGATCAAGTTATGTGAGTCCATTCAAATCGCAAGTGATAAGGGAGACATAAGAAGCATGTATGAAGGAATAAAGAAAGCCTGCGGTCCAGTGATCAAAAGAAGTGCACCATTGAAAACCTTGACTGGAGAAATCATCACTGATAAGAAACAGCAGATGGACAGATGGGTAGAGCACTATTTGGAGCTTTACTCAAGTGAGACCAAACTAGCGGATGATGCCCTCAACGCCATAGAGGCTCTGCCAACTCTTGACCACCTGGACACACTTCCCACCATAACAGAAGTTAAGTGTGCTATAAATGAACTTGCATCTGGCAAGGCTCCAGGTAAGGATGGGATTCCAATAGAGGTTATCAGGAGTGGGCAAGACACACTCACTATACAGATCCACCAGCTAATAGAGCTATGCTGGCGTGAAGGACAAGTCCCACAGGATTTCAAAGATTCAAGCATCATAACACTGTACAAGAACAAGGGCGATCGGAGCGACTGCAACAACTATAGGGGTATCTCACTTCTGTGTATTGTTGGAAAAGTATTTGCCAGAATTGTTCTGCGCAGACTTCAAGTCCTAGGAGATCAAGTCTACCCCGAATCACAGTGTGGCTTTCGACAGAACCGGTCTACCACTGATATGATATTCTCATTGCGACAAATGCAAGAAAAATGCCGTGAACAGAATCAACCACTGTTTATTGCCTTCATCGACCTCACAAAGGCATTTGATTTGGTCAGTCGTGAGGGTCTGTTCAAGGCACTGAAGAAGATTGGCTGCCCACCAACTCTTCTGTCCATTGTGGAATCGTTCCACACAGGCATGAAGGGTATAATCAAGTTTGATGGTGCAACTTCTGAAGAATTTGAAATCAAGAGTGGAGTTAAGCAAGGTTGTGTACTAGCTCCCACCCTCTTTGGAATATACTTTTCACTTCTACTGAAATATGCATTTCATGATCAGGATGGTGGTATATACATTCACTCACGCTCAGATGGCGGCCTCTACAATGCTCAGAGATTGAAGGCTAAGACCAAAATTAGGAGGGTACTGATCAGAGAGTTGCTTTTTGCAGATGATGCTGCAGTTACGACCCACTCTGAGGAAGAATTGCAATGTCTACTATCTGCATTCTCCAATGCTTGTTCTGAATTTGGTTTAACAATTAGCAAAAAGAAGACACAGATTATGTCACAAGGTGCACATGGGGTACCATCAATCTTTATTGACGACGCCGAACTAGAGATAGTAGACCATTTTACATATCTAGGATCAGTGGTAAATAGCAAATTATCCCTAGATCAGGAAATCAACATCCGGATTGGTAAGGCAGCAACAACAATGAACATGTTAAGAAAAAGAGTATGGGAGAACAGGAAGCTTACTGCCAAAACAAAAGTCCTTGTCTATCAAGCCTGTGTCCTTAGTACTCTTCTCTATGGCAGTGAAACCTGGACAACTTACTCACACCAAGAGAACAACTTAAACAGCTTTCATATGCGGTGTCTGCGAAGAATTCTTGGTATTAAGTGGCAAGACAAAATCACAAATACTGAAGTATTGGAAAGATCAGGTTGTGTGACAGTTTATTCCATGCTCAGTCTTCGTAGACTTAGATGGATAGGACATCTTAGGAGGATGGATGATGGTAGAATACCAAAGGATATCTTTTTTGGTGAATTACAGATGGGTAAGAGATCTCAGGGTCGGCCTCTACTACGATACAAAGATGTGTGTAAGCGGGACATGATTGATACAGGCATTGATAATGCACATTGGGAGCAAGTCGCCGCTGAACGTGTTGCATGGAGGGCAAATATCAGAAATGGAATAAAGTCAAAGGAGAAAATTATTGCAGAAAAGTCACACACCAAGCGTGTGAGACGTAAGATGGTGCATGATGGTGGAAATGACCACGTGTTCACATGCACCCACTGTGAACGGACATTTACAGCGCAAATTGGCCTTATCAGTCACACTCGCTACCGCCATAGTTAAAAGTTATTATGCCTTTTTAAAGCACAAACTATCGTCTGTCAAGACGGCAAGGTGCCAATGTATATATATATATATATATATATATATATATATATATATATATATATATATATATATATATATATATATATATATATATATATATATATATATATATATATATATATATCGCGTTTGTAAAGTCTCATTACACTTTGTATGTGGAGCAAATGTGGAAAATTCTTTCTTCCGTTGACAACACCATTCTCCTTGGAATGCAAAGAATTACTCAAGCAGACGACAGCCATTTGCTGCATATTGCTTCACAATGGACTGTGGGGAGCATATTTTCTGGTGACATCGTGTACTTCATTTTTCATATTTGTTCTACATACAAAGTGTAGAAAAACACAAACACCCTATATATTAATGGCCTGGCATATTTCGTCAGGTACATAAAAATGTTGTATGTCCGCTTTTACAGGACGTAGCGATCAATTCCAATCCACGCTGATTACTAGGCAATGTTAGTTCAGTAGTTTGCCATTGCTTCTAAATTGCCGTCGCCTCATACCACCGAAACCAAAGCGGTCTGCTTATGAATCGTCCACCGCTGATATGGAACCCTCGACTAGGGTTGTCTGGAAATTATAAACACATGTTTCACAAGCCCCTGGGCCAAAGAGTTTTGACCGACTCGAACGACTGGGGCCTCATAATGGGCCGGTTACATATCAAGAGAGGCCAGCTTGGCCGATAGGTCAAGATTGTAAAGCAAAAGTAGTTGCTTATCTTTTACAGTAAGTGACAGTCAATGTTAGCGATCGATTTCTTTCTGTCAGTGTGATTTCTTGGCAAGTTTACGTCCAGTAGTTTTCTATTGCTTTCTGAACGACCGGCACTTATATCTTTGTACGGAAACCAACGCAAGGCGATCTACTGCCAAAATCGCCCGCATCTGTGTTTCGAACGCGGTATGCAGGATTACCAATTGCGTTCCTGACCCCTTAGCTACAAAGCCGATTAGGTAACGAGAGCTCGCTCTTAAGCTTACCGTGCGCTGATGGCGAGGTAATGGGTCAATTCCTACACGGGTCAGTTTGACTTACACGTTCACTTCTCGTTCAGAAAGCACAGGCAAACTGTTTAACTTAAACTGTCTTTTGAAAATCAGCATGGGGTTTAACGCGACGTCCTGCAAATGACAAGCAACATGAGATAGCAATGGGCAAACACGACATTCATTTCGAGCATGTTGAAGAGCTCTTGTACATACGAACCCTCTTCCACTTCTGAGGTGATTGTAATTTACGTCCCCAAATCAAAGACGAGAAGTGAATATTTTAGTCCAACTGACCGGTGTAGAAGTTTAAACCGCAACCGTATCATCAGCATACCGGAAGTCTAAAAGCGGGCACTCTTATCCATTCGGGCACGCTGACCTTACAACGAGCAATGTGTGTAATCTTCTTCATTATCACATCAGAGATCCTCACTTGGTTAGCCAGACGAATATCCGCTTCGGATACTACGTGGAGGAACGGGGTGGAGTGAAGAAAACTATCGGTCATCATAACCACAACACTGACCAATCAGTGCCTCTCCATTTGTGTATAAAATGGGTTCACAAGGCAAAATTATCGACTTATTACACCGGGTTTTATCCCTTATGGCTCGGTATCTTTCCGCGGGGCGGCTTGCCAACATGGTCACACGAAGCACGAACCCCGTAGCTTCAGCGACGACCCCCAGGCGTCTCCGAGAAAATTGCACTCGTGAACCCAATGAAGATGTTCGTAATCGAACCCACAATCTTCGGAATGCGAGGCAGTGCGGTAACCATGTCGCCCCGGAGATTCCCTCCATTTGTGTATTACTGTCCAGAAAATGTCCTTGTTCTAACACGTTGTGAACGTCGACCACAAGTTAGATACAGCTGTGCTCTGACCACTAAGCTACCATGATGTCTGAGATTCAAATAGAAATATACAGCCTAACATAACGGGAATGGCTCTGGCGAAGTTATTACTCGCCTACTTCGCCCTCCGAAGGTTGTGGGTTCGATTCTGTTCATCGTCGTTTGGTTAACTAGTGCAATATTCTTGGAGACTCCTGGGGGTGGTTTTCGCTGGAATTACGAAAATTTCTTTTTACGACGCCTACTGCAGGCCTTCTTGCGGAAAGCGACCGAGCCATGTGTGATAACCCCCGATGCAATGAAGTCCATTCTCTTGCCTTATACAATTCTTAAACCATTAAACTTATAAAAACATGGATTATATATCCTTAATTCAAAACAATATATAATGGGATAAAATATTACATCCATGTGACCAAATATTACATCTTTGACTCTAATCCGCTTCGTCCCTACTAGATAGACCATGAGAGAAGGCAGAGAGTAGCGATTGTCATGTGTTGGGGTGTCATATATGCTACGGGGACATTCAAAACTTACGGAAAAGCACACCGCATTCCGTTTGACACTCTCGAACACGTTTTCCAGCCAGTGTATGCAAGTCAAACGTTACAATTTTGTGTAGGGGCGTCTTACAGCACTTTGTAAACACCCACGTCGATTATCAGTTATCAATTGGGATATCTTCATTGCACTCCGTACAGGTCCATAGGTGCTCAGATCCTCCCCCCAGCATATGCATCAGCGTCCGGTGGCTAATAGTGCCAGTTCTGTGTTGGTTGACGAGGCACCTCGTTTTCCCGATGTACCTCTCGCGCCTGGCCGTGCCGATTCTTACTCCCAAATCTTTCATCCTGGGCAGCGACGTGGATTCACTGACGTCAAAGTCCTCTATCCTCGACATATCTTTAAGGACGTTAATAACATCGGCACGATCCATGGGCTGGCCATCTACAGGGGGTGCAGAGCCAGCCAGTTTATCAGCTCGTTCATTTCCCTCGACTCCCGCATGTCCCGGGACGAAGATGAAAGTGACTTTACGGACAACAGACTTCCACAGCGACTCAGTCCACTGTCTGCGTACAGCTCCAGCTTCGACCTTCTGAATCATGCTCATTGAGTCACTTAGTACACACACGTTGGTATAATGTTGTGATTCCAGCCATTTGAAAGCCTGTGTAACTGCCATCACCTGCTGGGCGGTACAATAGTATGGCGCGACATAGTCTATAGAACGTTCACAAATGCCTGCCGCCTTATAAAAATCCATAACTCAGTAACCAACTGAGAGAAAATGATGAGATTTAGCAAATAACCTTATCAAGGGTTTGGACGTAACGTTAATTTTGTTTCTTGGGATGGTACTCTAGTAAAGATTACTTCGACTTCTCGATTTTTGATGATTCGTTGATTGAATGGTCATAATAGAATTGACGTCAACTGAAATGCATACAGGTGACAACATCATAAAATTTCACAATTTTAGAAACCCAGATCTTATATATACTATGGAGCCATCTTTGAGTGCGAACTACAGAGACGGAATGGCTCGTCAAAAATTACCTGGCAAGAAGCTTAGAGATATGAATCTAGAAGTAGAGAAAAGCATAAAGCTGGCCAGGTTGGCTAAGAAACATCCGAATTAGAAATGTGTTCTTTTTTTTAAAATTTGGAACACACAACATGGAAGCATAATGAACATAAGAATTATTTTAGGCATCTTATAGGATTGAATGGATTAGCGAGATGTTTGCCGGTCACAAGGATTGAAGATAAGATCGACGAAATGGAAAAGGATTGATGCAAAAAGAAAATGTCAAAGTTGAATAATGCAAGCGATGTGAAAGGATTAAACAAAAGGCTTATACACATACATACACACAAACAAACTCACACACACACACACACACACACACACACACACACACACACACACACACTGTCAAATTCACACTCACACACACACTCACACACACACACAAACACTCATACACACACTCAAACTCACACACTCACACACATACAGACATACACACACACACGCACGGTACGCATGCACGCACGCATGCGCACACGGCGCGTGGCGTGCGCACGAACGTACGTACGTACATACGTAGGGATACCATGTTCCCTACTTCTTCTTCTTCTTCTTCTTCTTCTTCTTCTTCTTCTTCTTCTTCTTCTTCTTCTTCTTCTTCTTCTTCTTCTTCTTCTTCTTCTTCTTCTTCTTCGTCTTCTTCGTCTTCTTCTTCTTCTTCTTCTTCTTCTTCTTCTTATTATTATTATTATTATTAATATTATTATTATTATTATTATTATTATTATTATTATTTTAATCTCATCATGTTCCTCTTGTACCTTGCGGTGTCGAGGTGAAGTATAAACATCGTGAGAGTGCCCGATTATGGGCTTCATATATCGATATTCCCATGGACTCTGTTATTCCCTCCATCCAACGTTTACGTGGTCGGCCTCTTCCTCTGTGTCCATCTGGTCTGTACATCATTGCTTGTTTTGGTATGCTGTTGACAGGTAACCTACTTGCAAGGCCAAACCATTTGATTTGCTGCTTTCTAATAAAATCTAGTGCTGCTTTAACCCCCACTTTAGTCCTGATTTCTTCATTTCTGATCTTATCTATTCTTGAAACGTTGAGTATTCTTCTCAGGAGCCTCATTTCTGTTGTTGTGATTTTTCTTTTCTCTTTTTCTGTCATTGTCCATGTTTGGCATTGGTAGCATAGAGTTGGTAGGAAGATTGTGTGGTAAAGTGCTTTCTTAGTAGTCATATTTGTTCTTTAGTATTGGTGCCATTTGTCCTATAAGTTGATTTGCCTTATTGCGTCTATTTTCGATCTCGTCTTCTGATCTGCCATTTGATGATATTATACTTCCTAGGTACTTTAAACTCTTTACTTGCTTCAAGGGATGTTCGTTTAAGTGAATTGTTGTTTGGTCTTCTTTAGTTATAGTCATTACCTTTGTTTTGCTTGTGCTAATTTTCATGTTATGTTCCCTACACATTTCGTTTAGACTATTCATGTGATCTTGTAATTCAGCTTCTGATTTTGCTATTAGTGCTTGGTCGTCCGCAAACAGGAGTTCTCTAATGGTTAGATTTGCAGATGGTTCTTCTTCTGTGTTCTTGTCATGCGGTATTCTTGCTGTCTCTGCTTGGCTGGTTTCTTTACATATGTTGTCTATATATGTTATGAACAAGAGAGGGGACAGGACACAACCTTGTCGTACTCCAGATCTTATGGCGAAGGGTTCTGAGTGTCCTCCAGTTGCTCTCACTATGCATTCACTGTTGTTGTATAAACTTCTACATAGGTTTGTTAGATGTGTACTCATTCCATATTGTTTTAGGATTTCCCACCGCTTGTTTCTGTCTACTCTATCGAATGCCTTTTCTTGGTCCACAAAGGCTAAGGAGAGTGTTTCATTGAATTCGATTGATATTTCTATAAGTTGTCTAAGAGCAAAAATTGCATCTGTGCATCCTTTGTTTTTCCTAAATCCAAGTTGTGTTTCGCTTAGCTGGGGTTCTAAAGTAGTTCGTAATCTTTTTTCAAGAATTTTGAAAAATATTTGCCCAGTATGACTCAACAGTAAAATGCCTCTGTATTGTGTGCAGTCTCTTTTGCTGCCATTGTTTTTCCAAATTGGGATAATTATGGCGTTTCCCCAGTCTCGTGGTGTCTGTTGTTCTACCAAAACATGGTTGAATAGTCTATGTAGCCAAGCTGTTCCTACTTATCTTGCTGCTTTAATTAGTACATTTGGTATTTCATCCTGTCCCGGTGATTTGTTCAATGGGGCTAATCTCATGGCTTCTATAATTTCTTCTTTTAGTATGTCTGGTTCTAGTTCTTCAGTGACATCTGTGCAGGTCTCTTGAGTTCCTGTGACATCTGATGGGATGTTGAGAAGTTGTTCAAAATACTGCTTCCATCTTATCAGGATTTGATTTTGTTCACTTATTGGTTCTCCTATTCGCTGTTAATTATTTCAGTTGGATCAAAGGGTTCTCCTCTGGTTCGTATTGCACTTATCTTTTTGTAGAAGTTTCTAGTTGCCTCCTTGTAGTTTTTATTTAGGGTTTCTCCATACTCTTCCCAGTCTTTTTGTTTTTCCCTCTTTACTATTCTATTCACATGTCTTCTCGCTATCCTATATTCTATGTAATCACATTCCTGTTTGCTCTTCAACCACTTTTTTATATTTTTCCTTTTGTCATTTACCGCTTTCTTTACTTCTGCGTTCCACCAACTTGTTATTTCTTAATCTGTGTTTTATGTTTTTTTCGTGGTTCCATATGTTATTTTTGAGTATTTAAAATGCTTGATTTGAACATCTCCCATTCTTCTTCCACTGTTTTTCTTTCTGTAGGCAATTTTACAAAGAGTTCAGTTAGTTCTTTCTCATAATTTTCCCTTACTGCCTCGTCTCTAAAGTTTTTTTTTTAAGTTTACTGATTCGCATGGCATGTATTTTCCTGCTCTTTGTTTTCTTCTTCTGATTGTTCTTATTGTGACAACGACTGCTTTATGATCTGTGTTTATACTGAAATTGCGCACTGCCCTTGCATCTAATATATTTCTCTTTCTGTTATTTCTTGTTAATATAAAATCAATTTGGGTTTTAGTATCTAGATCGTTCCATTTATACCAGGTGTATACTTGTGAATCTTTATGTTTATAGAATGTGTTTGTTATATAGAGGTCGTGTTGGCTGCAAAGCTCTATCAGTCTACTTCCGTTATCATCCCTTTCATTATGCTGATCTCCAAATGCTCCCAGATGTTTTCCTATGCCCACTCTGTTATGTCCTAGTCTTGCATTGAAGTCTCCCATAACTACGATGTTGTCCTGCTTATCTATTTTATTTAGCACGTCATGTATGTTGTCACAGCCTCACATTATATGATAAACCAACGTAAGTTAGTAGACAGTAGCCAAGGGCTACAACTCCCGCCCAAGGGAAAGAAGTAAGACACTCTAAGGCCAGAGTAATCCAGAGCCTTCTCGAAGGACTGGTCAAGTGAGTCCACTGTCCCGTGGACAATGATGTGGCCCGCCTATTGCGGGGTCCACGAGGAACTCGGACAGAGTTACCACCCGTGTCGAATTGCGACACGGGTAAACGGGCAGAGACAGACGGGACATCAGAGAGGCAACAGGGCCTGCCTTAGAGGGACTTAATAGTTTAGACCCATGTGTATTTGGGTTCATAGACATATGCTAGATAGTTTGCTTAGTTTGCTTAGAATGTTTGTTATAACCATGTGTGATGATGTTAAACCTCTGTGATATGCAACTCAGTGCGGGCTTGTTAAACCCACTGCGCCAACGCACTGTATACTGAAATACAATAAATGTTATATATTATATTTAACGGAGTTATTGTTGCCTGTTTGAGCCCGAGCTCAGATACCTAGACATCCAACACGCTGACAGGCTTTTTGGGGGCCAAGCTCCGGTTTTGGCATAAGCTTTACGTTCAGACGGCTATTGATTGCCAAGTAAAAAGTAAATGATTGATATCAAAAATGTATTTCTAAACATGTTTAATAATTTGGCAGCTATCTAGTAATGAAATAGTAGTAGTATTAGTCCCTCTGCAGCTAGTCTCTCACTGATGTATTACTATAAAATTGACATGACTGTGACATTTTTTGACTGTTACTAATGTTTTCTCATTCTACAAGCAGATTGTTCCGCGAATCGGGGTGTGTGTAACCTATGTAATCTATCCAACAGTGGCGAGAGAGCAAGACAACATTCGCAAGTTCTGGGAATATAAGATAAGTTTCATATCATGCCCATTGCAACCCTAAGCGGTACTTATCACCATCCATCCATGTAACATTTTTGTTTTGCATTAATTTGTATGTATATTCATAACTTTGTAACCAACGTAACTTTGCATTTGTATTTGCGCATATAATAATTAAGGGAGATAACTAAATTTTCTACTCCCCAACATTTTTCTAAGGGATTTAATTTCATTAAAATTACCAACAAGCAAAAGACAAGATGTCTACGTTAGAAAAATGTATTGAGTTAGGGATGAAATTAGGTTATAAAGAAGAGAAACTATCAGAGTGGGCACAGAAGACACACGCAGAGAACATTGCCCGTGAAGAAAAAGCGCACGCTGAGAACATTGCCCGTGAGGAAAGAGCGATGGAACGGGAAGAAAACAGAGGCAAGTACAGGCAGAAGAAAGTAAAATGCAAATTGAGGCAGAAGAGAAAAAGATGCAGATGCAACTGCAGGCTCAACAGAAACAGATGGAGATTGAGGCGGCGGCCAAATTAGCCCAATTAAATGCCGATACACAAATCAGACTAAAACAGATGGAGATTGATTCCAACGTAGAAATATCTGTGAATAAACTGAGAAGCAAAGAGGAAGAACAAAAATATAACAAGTATAAAGGCCTCGTGAAAGCATTTTGCTCAGGAGATTCTATCAGTGCATACCTGGAACATTTTGAGTGTCTAATGTCCTACCATAAGATTGTAAAGTCAGATTGGTCATTTATTTTAATGAGAAACTTAGCTCTGGAACCCTTAAAAGTAATAGAAACTGTTCCACAGGAGATGAGAAAAGATTATGATTATTTAAAGCAACGCATTCTCCAACATTTCTCATTAGATACAGCAGGTTACCAACAACAGTTCGCAAAATTATCCCCACAACCAAACCAAACCTTCATAGACTACGTGTCTACAGTTCAGGATGTTTGCACAAAGTGGATTAACTCGGCTAAAACTAACAACAGCCATGACAAACTAAAAGAACTCATTATTATTGACAAAATAGTTAGTACAATCCCAACACCTTTTGCTAAGTTTTTGAAACAGATGGATTGTAAGAGTATTCAGGAAATAGAGACAAAGGGAAACGCATTTTTCACAGCGAACAGAGATATTTTCCAATTAAACCTAAGTCAGAACGAAACAGCAGCAGTTGTAAACACTAGATACTCGAAACCAACTGAGAGCAAGTTTAAACCACGCTCGAATGTCAGGAAGCCAGTTAAGTGTCAATATTGCCATCTGACACATGAAGAGTACGCGATGTGCGATAAATCGCCCAACTATCCACATCATCTCCAAATGATCGTGGAGAAGCAGAAAAACAAGAGAAATGCGTACCAGAGAGCGGTCAAATGCTATTTTTGCAGTAGCTTTGGTCACTATTCCCGCTTTTGTGAAGGACGAAAGATACTGAAACAGGCCAATGCGGCACTAGTTGAAAGTTCCTCAGGATGAGGATATTGAACAACTGAATGAGTGTGACAATCAGAGTGAAAGGTTGAGTGAGCTAGGAAATGCCGTGCACATCATTGGCACCATTGCAGACAATAAATGTAACACTTGTAGGAAATTCCAACTTGACACAACATTGCTATGTGGCCACACAATCCCTATTTCGAATGAAATGGCCAATGCTGCCTTATCATCTACAGGCAAGCTAAACTTCTCAACAGGGTTTGTAAATAACAAAAGGTGCACATTAATGCGCGATTCCGGCTCAACGCTATGTGGAATTAAGAAAACATTAATCAACGACAAAGACTACACACACAAACACGTAACTTGTCGCACATTCTCAGGCACCATAGAAAAATACCCCCTTGCTCTTGTCGAAATTCGAACACCATACATATCAGGACTAGTATTGTGCGCTGTACTAGAGAATCCTGTCGCTGGAATTATACTTGGGAATCTACCCAATATACGATCATGCTCTGAACAGGAAATCAGAGATTGGGAGAAGAAAAATGGTATTCAGAACCCAAACATCCATTCTAAAGAGAAACACCACACGTGCTTGTCTCAAACTGCCAAAAGCACAAGGGAGGCAACCAATGAAGTAATTCAGAAAGAATTTACCGAGGTGCACAATGCAGGGGCGGTCGAATCTGTCATTGATACGACCAACTTAAAACCTCGAATTGAGGATGCTACCGATCTACCAAGTACCAAGCCTGTAGATGTGCAACAACACACACAACACACAAATGCAATAACACGACAGACAACTCACAAAACCCACACTGACCAACTACAGGAGTCACTAGAAATTATATCACCAAACACTACCATCACCAATTTTGGAACAGAACAGAAATCAGATCCTACACTCTCACAGTATTTTAGGTTAGTAGGACTTAAACCGAAATTAACTAAAAATGCATCGTGGTCATTTAGATTAAAGAACAATGTGTTGACTAGATTATACACTAGAGATCAGACCACGATACAACAAGTAGTGTTACCTCAATCACATCGTGACAAAGTACTAAAGATAGCCCATGACTCACCTTTCGGAGGTCATATGGGATACGAAAAGACTAGAGCTAGGGTCCTGACCCAGTTTTATTGGCCGAAATTTTGCCAAGACATAAAAACCTATTGTAGATCATGTGATATATGTCAGAAACTGGTTAAAAAGGGGAAAAACCCTACGGCAGAAATTCAATCAACCACAACTGCCTCGAGGCCATTTCAAATCGTGGCAGTTGATCTAGTAGGTCCGTTAAACCACATCTCAAGCAAAGGGAATAGATATATTTTTACTCTTATTGATCTAAGTACGAGATGGCCAGAAATGATTCCGTTAAAATCTATCTCCTCTAAGGATGTGACGGACATATTTTTAAATATATTCTCCCGTTTTGGCTTCCCGGAGAAAATAATTTCAGATAGGGGAACCCAGTTCATATCAAATGCCACTCAATCAGTAACTAAGTTACTAGGCATAAAGCAATGTTTCACCAGTCCATATCGACCGGCCGCAAATGGTATCTGCGAGAAACTAAATGGGGACCTGAAACATATGCTATCCAAAGTGACAGCTGATAATCCAGCCGATTGGGATATACTTCTCCCAACGGTGCTGTTCGCTTATAGAGAAGTCCCACAATCAAGCACAGGGTTCTCTCCTTTCGAATTGATATATGGAGCGAACCCAAGAGGACCTCTCACTATTTACAAAGATATCATATCACAACCTGTAAATATCCAACTTCCAATTTCCACCTATGATTTAGTCACTGACACCAGAGACAAAATCATACGATCTTGTATACTGGCCAGAACATCACTACAGGAGAAAGGTTTTAGGTACAGGCAGTACGCCAACAAAGGTGCAAAAACAATTGTATTAAAACCAGGTCAGGATATTTTACTATTGCTACCTGACAAGAGAGATTTACTATCAACCTCTTGGCAGGGACCGTTTAAAATTGTTAGAAGAATTTCAGAAGTGGATTACGAAATTTCTTTGAATGGAAAGTTGAAAATATTCCATGTAAATATGTTAAAACCATACTATGCTAGAGAGAACAGTGACACGAGTAAGCAGACGCAGCTAACTGACGACAGAAACGAAACGACAACTACCCAACTGAATGACACCTCGACAAACGAAGCATCGTTAACGACGCACTCTTTCGACAACAGAGACGACGAAGACATATTTACATTACCGACAATATGGGACAATGACAACGACGACCAATTTGACGATATAGTGACGACAATTAATCTCGACGACGACGACAATGACATTGAGGACAATTTACAAACAGTAGCATCTGTAATTAATCAGACAGACGTAGACAATACTGAAATTCCTGTACCAATTATGAATGACGACGGTAGTATAAAGGACATACAAATCTCTGACACTTTGACACAACAACAGCGACAAGACATTTTGTCTCTCCTTAACGAGTATAAATCTATCTTCTCTAACAAACCTGGACGGACTGACAAGATAACACATTCAATTGTGTTGACAGATCTGACACCGGTCAAATGTAGACCATATTCTATTCCTCTGCATTATAGAGCAAATTTAGACAAAGAAATTTTGGATTTAGAGAAAAATAGAATAATTCAGAAATCTATGTCTCAATATTCTTCACCGATTGTCCTGGTGAAAAAGAAGGACCAAACGATTCGTTTGTGCATAGATTATAGAAGGTTAAATACAATAACTACAACAGATGCGGAGCCAATGAACAGCTGTGAAGACCTCATTTTGAATATGTCTAAATCATCCATATTTTCGAAGGTTGATTTAGCGAAAGGTTATTGGCAAGTACCACTACACCCTTCTTCTAGACATATAACAGCATTCGCAACACCTCTTGGGTTATACGAATGGAGATATCTTCCATTTGGTCTCAAAAACGCTCCCGCCACATTTGTTAGGTTAACTAGATTGCTATTGCACGGAATTAATGACGTTCAAGCTTATATTGATGATATATGCATTCATTCTTCTAATATGACTTCTCACTTACTTACACTCAAACAAGTCTTCAACCAAATCTTCCTTTTTGGACTTACTATCAAACCTTCCAAGGTTGAAATAGGCTATAAACAAATAGACTTCCTTGGTCATAGAATTTCTGAAGGAAAACTGTTGACAGATGATAAAATTGTTTCGAAGATTCTCAATCTAGAAGTTCCTACCACAAAGAAACAAATTAGAAGTTTATTAGGTCTTATAAACTATTATGCTAAGTTCATACCAAATTGGGCAGAACTTACATCAGTTTTTTCTAATATGTTGACAAAAGATCATCCAGAGAAACTATGTAAAAGTACCCGCTTAGAGGATGCAATATGCAGATTGAAATGCATTTTTTCTAATCCACCAGTCTTACGATTACCAGACATAAAGTTACCCTTTATTTTGACCACAGATTCGAGTGCTATCGCAATTGGAGGATGTTTAATGCAGGAAGTGGAAGGAGTGAGACACCCAATTCTCTACGTAAGCCGTAAGCTGAAGAAGGCAGAGACCCGTTATTCTACGGTGGAATTGGAGGCATTAAGTCTATTATTTTGTGTGTTAAGATTATCTAAGTTCCTCTTAGGTGCCCACTTTGTTGTGCTCACTGATAATTCGCCATTGTTGGTGCTTAAGCAAGGTGCCCCGAAAAACCATCGTCTGCAAAGATGGTGTCTTCTTCTCCAAGATTTCGACTTCGAAATCCGCCATATCAGAGGCACCGATAACATAATAGCTGATATTTTATCGCGGCAAACGAATGCGCCAGCAGAATAACATTTGGCACAGTGACCATTCGCCGTACTAGAAACTGTGATATTTTATTCTGTGGCATAGAACAGTGTAACTCTACACCTGCTAGAGAACTTTCATTTAAAATTAATAACACCCCAGTGAATAGGTTACGTATAACACCCACAAACGTGAAACTTTGAGAACTTTACTACCGATTACCAAGCTCTAGGAACATTCCGAGCCAGAAACATTATTTGTGAAATGATTTCAACCAGTGAACGGGCAGTGATCTTGAAAGCATTAAGAACAGTTTATACTCGACATTGAGAACATTCCATACTTGCTGTTGCTAAGAGACTTTGCGAACAGCCAAAACAGCACTACGTCGATTACAACACTCAAGAGACAGCCATACTAACTGTTACATTCATGGCACGACACGCTAACAACAGGAGGACAACGCGCACATCATCGTTGGATTTAGTTACTTAGTTTAATTAATTTAGTATTGAATATGTATTATATTTGTATTGAAGCATGTATATAAAATATGTTAACCTGTAATTTGTACATTTTCTACCATAATATTACAGGTATTTCTATTCATAGGCTAAATAATCTTCCTATGCAATTTTCTCTATGTAAATTATAAACCATTTTTGAGTTATCGTACAAAAAGTACGTATTATCTTAAAGGGAAAATATCGCCTATTCCGTTTTTTCTAAGGGCAATAACACTTACCTCAACTTTACTTATATATTTTAACCAAATATTATTTGGAATGAAAGATGAGTGAATGACAGAGTGAATGAATTAAATGAGAGAGCGATATACTGAGCGGACAAATTGTACGCAAAACGTATTTATTTTAATTTGTCTGCGTCTTTCATGTAATTGTATTACTTGTCTAAATTGTTGATGCATGTTTAGTATTTAGGATACTACATCTAAGCACCACTGCTTGGAATGCCTGATCATGCATTACACACATTGGGGTAATTCATGAGTAAGGATATCCCAACTCGTGACGCTTGGAGATAAGCCACACATTCAGCACACACTTTACACAAAAACTCAAAACTGAACACTATCAATTAAAATACAGTCACTTTATTAGAAACAGCAACTTATTAGTCAACACACTAACAAGCTAACAGGGACACATGTAGTCCGATGGGATAAAATAACAACGTAACTACATATTTAGCATTATACAACATACGAGAGTAAAAGTGTATTGAAATGCACACACAGAACAAGATTTGAAGGTGTACTTAATTAGCCAAGACTTTTGTCTTGTTAATCCTCTATAATACAGAGGTTAATTATCTTGGTATCAGTAGGATACTTTGAGAAGGACGGGTTGTAGAAACAACCAGGAAACGTCACGTAACTTCGGTCAGATAAGCATTGTTAAGGACACAGGAGAGAGAGACCTCTTCACCAAATCAGAGAAGTGGTGTATGGGAGAATACATGAGTGTTGATGCCAATATGTAGGTTACCAAGTTACTATCCACCAAACTACAAACACCGACTTTATGTGATTCTGTGACAGAATTAGTTCAGAACTAATTACCTTATACCAACCCATCAAATCGGGGGAAGAGGGGGACTCCTGTCACAGCCTCACATTATATGATAAACCAACGTAAGTTAGTAGACAGTAGCCAAGGGCTACAACTCCCGCCCAAGGGAAAGAAGTAAGACACTCTAAGGCCAGAGTAATCCAGAGCCTTCTCGAAGGACTGGTCAAGTGAGTCCACTGTCCCGTGGACAATGATGTGGCCCGCCTATTGCGGGGTCCACGAGGAACTCGGACAGAGTTACCACCCGTGTCGAATTGCGACACGGGTAAACGGGCAGAGACAGACGGGACATCAGAGAGGCAACAGGGCCTGCCTTAGAGGGACTTAATAGTTTAGACCCATGTGTATTTGGGTTCATAGACATATGCTAGATAGTTTGCTTAGTTTGCTTAGAATGTTTGTTATAACCATGTGTGATGATGTTAAACCTCTGTGATATGCAACTCAGTGCGGGCTTGTTAAACCCACTGCGCCAACGCACTGTATACTGAAATACAATAAATGTTATATATTATATTTAACGGAGTTATTGTTGCCTGTTTGAGCCCGAGCTCAGATACCTAGACATCCAACACGCTGACATATGTCTTTGTAGAAGTCGCATTCTTGCTCATTATTGTTTGTATTACATGGTGCGTATATTTGCACTCAAAGATAATTGTTTGTTCTTTATTCTCACTGTTATGATTCTTTCTGATATTTTATTATTATTATTATTATTATTATTATTATTAATATTATTATTATTATTATTATTATTATTATCATTCATCGCCCTCCTCCTTTTGCTTCTTCTGCTTCTTCTTCTTCTGCTGCTTCTTCTTCTTCTTCTTCTTCTTCTTCTTCTTCTTCTTCTTCTTATTATTATTATTATTATTATTATTATTATTATTATTATTATTATTATTATTATTATTCATCACCCTCCTCCTTTTTCTTCTTCTCCTTCCTCTTCATCGCCCTCCTCCTTGTCTTCTTCTTCTTTCTTCTTCTTCTTCTTCTTCTTCTTCTTCTTCTTCTTCTTCTTCTTCTTCTTCTTCTTCTTCTTTTTCTTCTTCTCTTCTTTTTCCTCCTTCTCCTCCTCCTCCTCTATTTCCCCCTCCCCATACCCCGCACCCTTTCCGCCCTTCTCTTTCTCTTCTTGTTTTCTCTTCTTCAGGTATCTCTTTCTCATCTTCATCTTCAATATTCTTCTTCATCCTCTACTGAAATATTCCAATACCCCTGATGCTTTTGCAATAAGTCAGATACTGAAATCTTTGAGCTCTTAATTTAGCATGTGTTGCCCTCGTCGTCTTGAACGCTGTTTTGACCTGAAACGTCTTATATTCTCGTAAACGATTCCGTTGCCATTGTGGAAAATCTGTGTATTGAACACAGAAAAGCCATATCAAGTTTCGTGATGCTAAAACTTGATGACCTGGCCCTGTTCTTTGAAGATCCCCTATTATTATTTCCACACATGTTATTGCGTTTACTCCAATGGACAGAGCGAGAGAGAGAGAGAGAGAGAGAGAGAGAGAGAGAGAGAGAGAGAGAGAGAGAGAGAGAGAGAGAGAGAGAGAGAGAGAGAGAAACAGACATAGAGACAGAGATGGACATATATAAAGAGAGACAGAGAGGCATAAAGGAAGGAACTGAGCTATAGAGAGAGACAGAGAGAGACGGAGACAGAGAGAGAGAGAGAGAGTTTAAGGGGGGGGGGGGGGAGTCAGTTACGGTCAATTTATTAAAAACTCACTTTCGCGAGAGTCAAATATTTGGACAGATTTGGATATGGGTAAGACGTGGGCGAATAAAGCCTCCTTCCTGACGAAGCGGTGACTCTCGTGCTTGGAAGGTCGTGGTTTTGGTTTCCTACAATTCTCTCGAGTCCCTTGGGGGTCGTTGTTGGAGCTGCAGAGTTCGTGCGGACGCTTCCCAGATGCCCGCTCCGCTGAAGGAGACTGAGCCATATAGAACACAGCCCGGTGCGGGAGACTGAGCCATATAGAACACAGCCCGGTGCGGGAGACTGAGCCATATAGAACACAGCCCGGTGCGGGAGACTGAGCCATATAGAACACAGCCCGGTGCGGGAGACTGAGCCATATAGAACACAGCCCGGTGCGGGAGACTGAGCCATATAGAACACAGCCCGGTGCGGGAGACTGAGCCATATAGAACACAGCCCGGTGCGGGAGACTGAGCCATATAGAACACAGCCCGGTGCGGGAGACTGAGCCATATAGAAACACAGCCCGGTGCGGGAGACTGAGCCATATAGAACACAGCCCGGTGCGGGAGACTGAGCCATATAGAACACAGCCCGGTGCGGGAGACTGAGCCATATAGAACACAGCCCGGTGCGGTGAAGTTGACTCGCTAACTTGTAAACCCATTTCAACAGAGATGGAATAGTATGTTGCCTGAACGTGGATAGAGATGGAATACCATGTTGTCTGCCCATGGACAGAGATGGAATACCATGTTGCCTGCCCGTGGACAGAGATGGGATACTATTATGTTGCCTGCCCATGGACAGAGATGGGATACCATGTTGCCTGCCCGTGGACAGAGATGGAATACCATGTTGTCTGCCCATGGACAGAGATGGAATACCATGTTGCCTGCCCGTGGACAGAGATGGGATACTATTATGTTGCCTGCCCATGGACAGAGATGGAATACCATGTTGCCTGCCCGTGGACAGAGATGGGATACTATTATGTTGCCTGCCCATGGACAGAGATGGGATACCATGTTGCCTGCCCGTGGACAGAGATGGAATACCACGTTGTCTGCCCGTGGACAGAGATGGAATACCATGTTGCCTGCCCGTGGACAGAGATGAAATACTATGTTGCCTGCCCGTAGACAGAGATGGAATACCATGTTGCCTGCCCATGGATAGAGATGGGATACTGTAGCCAGTTGTCCCTAGGGGGAAAGTGGAGTCAACAGGCACACTGTTTAAAATCCTTTTCCTTATTGTGGGCCTCGGCCAGACCTTTGTCTACATACCCCCTGTGAATCTTAGGTACCATGTCCCTCTCTTTCCTCTTCTTCTTCTTACCACTAAACAATACCCTTCACATTGTTTCGGAACATACCCACACAAGACTGTATTTTAACAAATGATAAAATAAAACATTTAATACAGAAATTGTCACGTGTGTGTGTGTGCACTGTTTGCGTGTGGAAATATGTAGTATTTTCTATGGTGTATGCGAGAATAGATTGGTGAGCTCAGGATCGTTCTTCATCATGTTAGGCCATGCCAAATCACACCACAGTAAGTTCAGAACAGGTCTCACCGAATGTCGACTCAATCCGGACAATGGTTGACTTCTTGGAGTTAATCATATATATAGTCTGAGTGACTGTTCTCCCCCACTGAATATGGTATACCAAAGTCCACAAGTTCAGAACCCCCGATGTATTTAATGTGTCTATAACGATCCTGGAACCTAGGAATCTCGCACAAGTTTAAAGAAAACTTTCTGTCCTATGGCAAAATGTTGCTGAATGAATGTCTTTACTCTGCAACCTCTCTACAACCTATAGTGATGGTCACTAGACATAGTCACAGTTACTTTAAAATCACTGTTATTTCACCTCTCTACCTAATATTGTCATTATCCTTGGAGGTGCTAATCGTTTCATAAAACCAACTGCCCTGAGCACTCAATCACTGCTACACTGGACCTTTCAGGGTAACACTCCTGATTTCTATGAGTTTATAATTTTTGGAACGTTATCCCATTTTTGAGGCCATTTCGTATAACTGCCCTCAGTGTGACTGCTATTTTTCTCCTCTCTCAGCTGTCCTTAATTTCTCGGGTACAGTAAAATATCACTCAGTGTGACTGGCATTGTCCACACCTCGTAGTAATACTTTCTTTCTGTTAAACAGTTGAACCTGTAGAGAATAGAACATTCTGTGAGAGAAAAACCCTATTCCAATCCACTATATGTGATTATAGGCCAAAGGCCACTTCAGACATGTATCCTAGTTAATCTAGAACTACCCTCTGGCATCAAGGCAGAGGCGTTCGTCACATTTGGGTGATAAGGGAAAACAAAGACCAAACAGAAAAACACAGGAGCCCCAGTGGACCTCACTACGGGAATATCCCACCCTGTACATTTCCTTTATCCCCCCAGCCATCTCAAATCTCAACGAATATCATCCCATTACACTGGTCTTACCCTGCCGAGTGAAATGATATATAACTCTACTTATAAATTAACTACCTTATGCTAGTGTTCCGAGTTTGAATTCACAATTCACAACATGAAAAACAATGTCCCTTGTTTCCAGACAACATGAGGACACTGTGAATCCATTCTCCATTCGAATTGGAACACACAAACACTCCCGTTATCTGTAATTCGTAAACAGACTGAACACAGATTCCGTAAATTCCTCCAACTAAAATGTTGCACGAGTGACGTTCTTTTGGTGTTAACAAAAGTGGTTCAAGGGCAGATTATCCATGTCTGAATAAATTCTCTTCCTTGGGTTTCATCAATGTCACAATAGTAGATTATCTCTCCTTTTGGACAATCCATGCACAAGTCGCCTCCCCCTTTTTCAACATATGCCTACAATTTCCCATCTTGTGGGGATTGTCAAAGACGATTTTCCTGTTTGATGCTGGAGAGCGGTGTCTTTGATCTAACTGGTAAACAACTGCAGCTGTGCAGTCAGACTTTATTGGTTTTTCTGTCCTGGTTAAAACCAAATGTGGCTTTGCACACAGGCTATGAATATGACCGTCTGTATTGTCATAATCTGGATCGAAATCCTTCAGTATTATGTGACATAGGCCCCCTCTTAAGAGAGTTGACCGCATCAACTCTTACTCACTGGAGGTTCGATCCAGATGATCCACAACAATCCACTCATCAAACGCATGTTCAGTTTCTGGGAGATGGCTCAGCACATCAATTGTTGATAGTCTGCCTGTATCCTCAAAGGTATTGCCTCTCCAGCAATTAGGCGATCTCACTGATAGCCTATATCGTCATAATGCCATGCACTAGTGTTGGCGTATCGCTCCTGTACGTTCAGTCGGCCAACTTCCGACTTGCGTAAGCGATGGCTCACAATACAGACGGATCGTTCCATCCTGACTGTAACATTGTCTCCATATCCGCCTGGTTTCCTCAAGTTTTGCATCCTGGGATTTGCGGTATCGTCCTCGTTGGACAGAATCGTCTTCCCCAAAGCTCCTGGATTTTTGCTTCCAAGACCATCTCGGTCGATGTTGGATCCGGTCAGCCAATCCTTGGTTGGAGTCTCGGGTATTTCGCGCCGTTCCCGACGTTACCCACCCCTTCTGAACTGGGTTACTAGCGAATGGTTCACTATTGGCCTCTTCCTGACTTGTGATTTCCCTCCTCTCTTCGGCTGGAAAATCTGACCTACCTCGTACGTTCCCATAGGCCTTCCTATGTAGTACTTGGGATCTCTGGTCTCCGTCTGGACCTGTAACCTTTTTCCCAATGGCTGCCATTACCATAAGGTGAGGGGATTTGATATCGGATCTCTCCTCATACTTCTGCAGGAGATGCCTAGGAAGACTATTCAGTTCTCCCCCGATCCGAATTTCGTAGGTGTTCCGGGACACAACCTTTACCACAGGATAAGGTCCATGCCATCCTGCTTGCATCATGTTGGTCTCTGCTGGTCCCCACACTACTACTTTCTCTCCCATCTTAAGAGCTCCTTTACTCTTCGTCCGATTTTTGGGTGGTGCCTTCTGGCACTCTGGACAAGACTTAACCAACCGGCGTACATCACCAGTCATTCCTGGCCAGCAATAATGGCCGGAAATCTGCTGCAACGTCTCTCTGACACCCATATGTCGAGTTCCGGATATCTGACTACCGGATATGGTATGCCCGCTCTGAAGAATGTGAGGACGGTGGGCTTCTGGGACCACCAACTGCTCATGCAGTTTGTCTCCCCTTCCAGCTCTCCGATAGAGTAGTCGATTCCTCAGAAAGTACTGCCCCCGTTCTGATGGCTCAGCACTTCTTTGCAGCTTCTTGTAACAAGGACGCAACGTTGTGTCCTTCCTCTGGGCAGTATGCAATTCCCCAAGCACTGGGTTGTGGCATATCGTGTCTGCCCTCTTTTCCTTCCCTTGAGATCCAGTGGCTGATGTTCCCCGGTGGGCAGGTTGTTTGGGCATCCCCAAGAACACGTATTTCGTACCAAGGATCACGGGAAATAGGGAATCCGATAACACAGCCGCTGGAATGATGCCTGTGACGTACCTGGATTTAATCTCCACCTTGGCGATTGGCAGCGTCATGGCAACAGCACTCCTCATTGCAGGCTGTATCTCAATAGTCTCCCCTGTGAGTTGGTCTGGGCGTACCAAGCTGGCATCAATCACAGCTTCCCCGTCCAAACCAGAATCATAGAGACAGGTAACCTGCTGGCCGTTGACTTCAATCTGTTCGACCACAGGTGGCCTCTCTTGGTCCAGAGTTCCTTCAACAACCTCGACCTTTTCAGTGACAACCACCTTTGGAGCCACGCGGCAGGCTGCGAAGTGAGAGCTTTTCGATTTCGATTTGCAGTCTTTTGTGTTGTGAGAGGGTGACTTGCAGATCGAACACCACTTCTCAGACCACTGTCGTTTCGGTTGAGAGTTGGGTGGGCTCTGTCTCCCATCCTTTGTCTTCTCTGGACTCTTCTCTGAGTGTTCTGCATAAGGTTCAACTTTCTTTGTTTCTGAGCCCTTGAATTTCTTTCGGTCATGTTTCTCCTGACCTTTGGTGGTTGGTGTACAGGTTTCTTCCGTCTCCCCATGGACTTCAACGAATCTTTCCGCCAGCTTATTCACCACATCAAGCCGTTCCGCCCCTTGTTCTCCCAAGAATGTCTTCAGAGGTTCTGACATTTGCTGTCGCATCTGGTCGACAATCATGAGCTCTTCCAGACTCTCATAGTCATGCTTGAACCCTGCCAAATCCATCCATTTTTGGAGGTAGGATTTCAGGCGCAAACTGTAGGCGGTGAATAGCTCTCCTGGCTCTCGTTTCGCTGCTCGAAACTTCTTCCTATATGTACTTGATGTGATCTCGTAATGTTTCAGCAAAGCGGCTTTCAATTCGTCGTAATTGTTCTCGTGTCCTGGCGGCAGGCGAGAATAGACCTCGTAACCGGTTCCAAGCAATCCCTGGGATAGCTTGAGATTCCATTTTTCTCGGTCCAGACCCATAGCAACGGACATGGCCTCGAAGCGTTGAAGGTACTGGTCAATCTTCTCTTTGCTCTGATCATAGACCGCTAGAGGAAACTTCATAGCATGGTAACTATGTCCACCTGCTGAAGTTGAGCCTGGGACTGAGGAACCTCCAACTGCACCCTCAGTTTCCCCATTAGATTGTCTCTTCAACTCAAGTTCCCTCATCCTGTACTCGTGCTCCCTTTTCTGAGCCTCCTGCTCTGCTTCCCGTTTCCTGGCAGCTTGCTCACCTTCAAGTTCCATCCTTCTAGTGGCTTGCTCAGCTTCAAGTTTCTTAGGCTGCCTGCTCAGCTTCAAGTTTCTTGGCTGCCTGCTCAGCTTCAAGTTCCATCCTTCTTAGTGGCTTGCTCAGCTTCTATCCTCTTAGTTTCTAACTCCATCTTCCTCAATTCCAATTCAGCCTTCCGATCGTCTCTTTCTGCTTGACGATACTCTCTCTCCACTTCCTGTATGTAATCCGTTAAAGCTAAACCAGACAAACCCAGTCCTTCCCCCTTTTCCCTTAGTTCTACAGTGGTTAATTTAGGGGTGGCCATATTTCAAAGAGGTAAGTCAGCAGGTTGAGTCTAAAACCCCCAAGCAATATAGATAATTAATATCTAAAATTAATCTATATATAAGACACCACACAGTACACCACAACACAATCTCTCAACGACAAGAGTAGACTAGGACCAAGACCTATGTAGACTTGTAAAGTGTGAACAGGAAAGTTATGTGCCTTAACACCTATCCACATTCACTATAACTTGATCTTTAACTGTCCGGCCCTACCTCTATCACGGTAATGTCACCCACAATAATGTAATATCACCAACATTAAGGTAATGTCACCTTCCCGTGTGACGTGCCCATGTAAATGTCGCTATCCTTAATGTGATATCACCATCCCGGACGAGCCCCCATAAATGTAGCCAGTTGTCCCTAGGGGGAAAGTGGAGTCAACAGGCACACTGTTTAAAATCCTTTTCCTTATTGTGGGCCTCGGCCAGACCTTTGTCTACATACCCCCTGTGAATCTTAGGTACCATGTCCCTCTCTTTCCTCTTCTTCTTCTTACCACTAAACAATACCCTTCATATTGTTTCGGAACATACCCACACAAGACTGTATTTTAACAAATGATAAAATAAAACATTTAATACAGAAATTGTCACGTGTGTGTGTGTGCACTGTTTGCGTGTGGAAATATGTAGTATTTTCTATGGTGTATGCGAGAATAGATTGGTGAGCTCAGGATCGTTCTTCATCATGTTAGGCCATGCCAAATCACACCACAGTAAGTTCAGAACAGGTCTCACCGAATGTCGACTCAATCCGGACAATGGTTGACTTCTTGGAGTTAATCATATATATAGTCTGAGTGACTGTTCTCCCCCACTGAATATGGTATACCAAAGTCCACAAGTTCAGAACCCCCGATGTATTTAATGTGTCTATAACGATCCTGGAACCTAGGAATCTCGCACAAGTTTAAAGAAAACTTTCTGTCCTATGGCAAAATGTTGCTGAATGAATGTCTTTACTCTGCAACCTCTCTACAACCTATAGTGATGGTCACTAGACATAGTCACAGTTACTTTAAAATCACTGTTATTTCACCTCTCTACCTAATATTGTCATTATCCTTGGAGGTGCTAATCGTTTCATAAAACCAACTGCCCTGAGCACTCAATCACTGCTACACTGGACCTTTCAGGGTAACACTCCTGATTTCTATGAGTTTATAATTTTTGGAACGTTATCCCATTTTTGAGGCCATTTCGTATAACTGCCCTCAGTGTGACTGCTATTTTTCTCCTCTCTCAGCTGTCCTTAATTTCTCGGGTACAGTAAAATATCACTCAGTGTGACTGGCATTGTCCACACCTCGTAGTAATACTTTCTTTCTGTTAAACAGTTGAACCTGTAGAGAATAGAACATTCTGTGAGAGAAAAACCCTATTCCAATCCACTATATGTGATTATAGGCCAAAGGCCACTTCAGACATGTATCCTAGTTAATCTAGAACTACCCTCTGGCATCAAGGCAGAGGCGTTCGTCACATTTGGGTGATAAGGGAAAACAAAGACCAAACAGAAAAACACAGGAGCCCCAGTGGACCTCACTACGGGAATATCCCACCCTGTACATTTCCTTTATCCCCCCAGCCATCTCAAATCTCAACGAATATCATCCCATTACACTGGTCTTACCCTGCCGAGTGAAATGATATATAACTCTACTTATAAATTAACTACCTTATGCTAGTGTTCCGAGTTTGAATTCACAATTCACAACATGAAAAACAATGTCCCTTGTTTCCAGACAACATGAGGACACTGTGAATCCATTCTCCATTCGAATTGGAACACACAAACACTCCCGTTATCTGTAATTCGTAAACAGACTGAACACAGATTCCGTAAATTCCTCCAACTAAAATGTTGCACGAGTGACGTTCTTTTGGTGTTGACAAAAGTGGTTCAAGGGCAGATTATCCATGTCTGAATAAATTCTCTTCCTTGGGTTTCATCAATGTCACAATAGTAGATTATCTCTCCTTTTGGACAATCCATGCACAAGTCGCCTCCCCCTTTTTTTCAACATATGCCTACAATTTCCCATCTTGTGGGGATTGTCAAAGACGATTTTCCTGTTTGATGCTGGAGAGCGGTGTCTTTGATCTAACTGGTAAACAACTGCAGCTGTGCAGTCAGACTTTATTGGTTTTTCTGTCCTGGTTAAAACCAAATGTGGCTTTGCACACAGGCTATGAATATGACCGTCTGTATTGTCATAATCTGGATCGAAATCCTTCAGTATTATGTGACAGATACCATGTTGCCTGCCCGTGGACAAAGAAAGGTGGAAGCAATACATAGCTATCATGTATGAGTCATTATGAGTGGTGATTGTTGATTTCTTTGTCATTATACGACCCAGGAGGAGCCCCGCTAGCGCAGTTTCTTGTAAATTTTACCTGCCTATCCGGTACTAATGAGTTCGAATTCGCATAAAGGCGGGTTTTTATAACTGAACTGTCCTTTCTAGTTCATCTCATCTCAACTTGTTCCTCTTGTACCTTACGGTACCTACCTAGTTGACCCAGCTAAATTATGTGCCATGAAATGTTTGGGAAGTAAGGGTGATATTGACCACGCCACCCATCGAATGCCGACTTGTCTATACAAATATGGGAGCAGCACCATATACCCAATACGCCTCAAGGTATAGAAGCGGGACTTTAATGTTCATAAAACATAAACAAAACAAAAAAAAAATTTAAAAAAAACGTCGGGGTTGATTGCCACGACGTGGAAAATATATGCAACTAACTTTAGTATTCTCGCATACATAATCTTCAGACACAAGTGCTACGGTTGTTTCATTTCGTAGTTAATCATGCAATCTTTTGACTGGATTACAAAAACAAATCTGCAATTAAGAATTACTTGCTTCTGTGACTGTTTGTTTTTGTTTTCTCATTTGTGCTTAAATGCAGTATCAAGATCACTTAATTACTATCCTTTTGTATTCTGTGTTTTATTCGTTAGTTCTGAACGGCAATTTAAGCCAAAGTTTTATTGATTATGTCCTCTTTGATACATGCCTGGCTTCCGGCAATCGGTTTCATGTTTTCCGGTTCCTGATCATGCAGTTTGATCTTTTCTTGTCTGGGTCTTCTAGTGATTAGTTAAAAGTTAGTTGCGTGTTCTTTACATGACGTCGCGAACAACACCGGTATTTTTGGTTTGGTGATTTACTGGGCAGTGTTTGCGTTCAGTTGATTGCCATTGCTTTCTCTTGGTGGTCGATTACCTGTGGACAAGGGAGAGGTGGTCGTGCGCCTGTGGGACAAGGTGGAGAAGGTGGAGAAACAGATTGAGAACCCGTATGTGGAAAGGATGAGATTGCGGGGGATTGGCAGGGGTTCTGAGAGAATCTCCAGGCTTGTCCATGGGACATATTTTTCTGTCGCATGCCATCCCATCCCATGGTAATTTATGCCTGTCTCATCCCATTCTATCGCATGAGATTCCCGTTATAATATTAATATGGAATACAGTTCAAATAAAATTATGAAATTTATGAAAGTTTAGGTTTAGCGTCTACTAAATAGGACTACACATACAAAGAGTCATGTAAAATGACAGAATTTATTAATTTTAATATTCAAGAGTATTTTATCAAAAAACGTTTAATCTAAATGTGACAATTCAGTGTCATTCTGACACTCTCGTTCTGTTTCTGAGTCAATCTGTTCATTCAGCACATTTTTAATTTCCTGCTGATCAACTGTTTCTAATAATTCAGCTAATCCAGGTAATCCCTGAACCATTTCCACAATTTTCATCTTACATGCAAATCTGATATACACAGAGTTTTTAACGAGAGCTGGTAACATCTGTTTTCGTAACTTACTCAACACCAATCCAGCTGTACTAAGTAAGCGCTTTACTGCTGCTGATGACACTGGTATGGCTAAAACAATTTTCGCACTTGCTTTTGTAGCTTGTCGTCTCTGGGGGGAAAGTGGAGTCAACAAGCACACCTTTAAAATCCTTCTTATACTTTGGGACTATTGTCAGACCTTTGTCTACACTCCCCCGTTATGCCTTCTCATCACTATCTCTCTCTCTATCTCTCTCTCTTTTATTCCTTCATAACATACCCACACAACATTGTCCTCCAATAAATACTAACATATTTATTGAATAAAAAGTGTCATGGGTGTGTATAGAGTGTATGTAAAGACGTTGTTGGTGTGTTCTATATTGTAGGTGAGATAAGATTGACAGTCAAAGATTCATCTCACTGTGCTCATCACACAACGGCATAGATAATGTCACCACAGCACAGAACTTGTTTACGCTCACCCGGTACAGTGTCTCTCTCTCTCTCTCTGAATGCTGATGGGGATGTCCTCACAATATCCTTGACTTTTGGGAATAAAATGTATTTTCACAACAGTGTGTTTTTTATATGTAATGTCTTTCCTGTTGAAATTATGAATGTTTTTCTTCAAATCCAGGGAATGGTTACACATCCGCTATAGTTAATAAAGTATAGTCTATGGATGTAGGACTAATCACAACCCTGCATATATATTCCACTGACACACTGTTTGTATTAGAGTCCAAGAATGTTATATTCCTCAGAGGAAAAACTTCAGGTATTACAGTTTGTTTGTATTTATCTTATGGTCATGTGAACCATATTGCTAATCCGTTCTATGTGGAGTTGACTTTATTCTGCTTTAAGCCTCTTAGCCAGAATGCCTTATATGTATCCATTAGTTCTGGAACTTGCAGACATGTATATGAGATTTCAGACTTCAATCTGGCCGATATGTATTACTACACCAGCCGAGAGTCCCTTCTTTCTTTCCAGGAGTGTTGCTATTTCTTCCTTCCTAGGAACCTGGTAAATATACAATATCAGGTGCTATCAACCTAACTCAAACTCATTAGAGGTGAGAGTAGGCTTATGGTCATTATCAGTTATATATATTCAGAGAAATGACTTCTGACATAAGACATAGGAGTATACACATAACTTAAGACTAGGTAAAGAATGAAATGTCATAAAAGAGCTCAGAAATCCCAGTAACCATCCATACTAGAATCTCGTATCATTCATATCCTATATTCTCTTAGTACTTATTCTATCTAGTGCACTGATACTTTACACAATCCACTATGTTACTTCTCAGCTAAATTCGGCCGACGCCCATTATTACGGTCTCACACTCAAATACACTATGTTAGATTTATACTCTACACCACAACTACCTTATAATTATCCTCGGCTGAATCGGGAATACTTATTGCACAATAAATACAAAATGCTCGTCGGTTTCATCCAACTTGAAACATCGTAACTCCCTTTTCATAATCACTCAAGAATAATTCACCACTTCTCGTGGAAGTCAAATAGCACACTAAATTCCACTAGAATATCCAGCCTATTAATACTCTGGCTCTGTACGACTATATGGGCTTATTCCACCAATTTCCCCCTGTCCTCTTCATCTGTTTCTCAATAACAACCGAATTGTTCTTTTGATGCCCGGTCATTTCGGGACATCAATGATTATCTACTCGTTACCTCCGACCACAGATATTCTTCTCCGTTATCACAAAAGACCGTGATACGGCGTGATCGTGAATCTCCGTTTCTCACATCAAAGGTTTCTTGAAATAGCTTTATCGCGATACATCGGTGTTCAAAGTGTTGAACCTCGTCGTATTCCGTTGTCTGTTAGTTCCCGTAGACTTCGCTCCCATCTTCAATCATTCCGATCGTTCAATCAAGGCTCTCTCAACAAACAAAATGCCGCGGCTGAAGACGCCGTTCGTTGTTCTAGTAACATTTTGGATCGTTGACCTCTAGTATCGTGACAGCTTTTAGCAGTGGAAACGTATGTTAATTTTCCCAATAATTTAATGATTGGTTGCGTAATGTATGAAACATGGTGACTTCATCCTCAAGGCATTTGTTTCTGGGGTCATCAAACGTAAGTGTTTTATTTGGTGGAGTATCAAAAAATAAGTCAAAATCACTTTTCGGCTTTTGTTCTACAATTCCTGCTACTTCATATACAGCAGATGATTCAGAAGAAAGATTTACAACCTTGATGAATGAAATAACAGTTGAAACAACAAACATAGAACATGCGACCAATCATTGGCCCATTTATTGGTGTCCGACATTCCCTTTCTTCTTAGTAACAACTGACTTGACCATGTCTTCTATGTTGGTTGTAATGTCAACTACAGTAAGGACTGCTCTAGTAACTGCCAGAAAACTGCCGCAATATGGCCAAAGTTTTTCTCCAATAATTTTCTGAAAGTTCGGATAATATTTCTTCACCATGCTGCTGGAACTTCTTCGTCAATATAAACAATAACTTTGTACAACTGATAGTCTAGGAGAAAGTATAACAGCTAAATTAAATGAGATGAAGAACGACCAATTTCTAGTGTGTCAAAAAGAGTTTTGAATTTCGCATGTATGTACAGCATTCCTTTAATCTGAGCAATATTCGGAATGTGGTTTAAGAATTCTTCATCATCTTCATTAAAGTAATGCGAGTAATGTTTTAATAGGCATTGAAACGTTGGTAATATGATCGCCATTCACGTGTTACAGAATTTGTTGGTAGGGAAAATGGCAGCTGTGATGCCTTTGCCTGACGTGTATGTTTCAATAAATGAAAGTTGATCCATGAACTGATCCAGTTCAGAAATCACGCCTCTGCTGAGCGGCTGGCCGAGTGACTAGAATGTCGGGCTCTCCTTCCGGAGTACCTGGTTCGAATCCTCAGTAAGGTGTGGAGATTTTCATTCCGGGGCAAAAAGAAAACTCTAACCGGCACAGTTCGCGGCGACTGAACTAGCCATGCGGCCTTAATTCCTCAGGCTCAAGACCCCCCCCCCCCCCCCCCCCCAATCCCGTCCTACTCCGTAGGGTACTATAGGCAGTGAGTGACAGTATGACAGAAGCTATCAGTAATGCATGTTGATAACCTATGCTCAGTAAAACCAGATCTGTGCATTTCTGCATCAGTATCAAACCGTCCATCAAATGCTGCCGTCATGATTGCTGCATTGTTAGTACACACAAACAATGGACTGGAGAATGTGGTAGATTTGGCCAGAAATGCGCGTGCAAAAAACTGTGCGTAAATTGTGCAATATGGGACTGATTACTTTCAATGTTTATAAGAGACAGAAGTAATCCATTCCCAATTTTGATCTAGTCCACATGCAATAATTCCCCTAAATGGCAAAAGATATGTTTGTCTTGCAGACCAAAAGTCAACCATTCCCGAAATTGCACATTCTGGATCTTGAGCCATATTTTGAAACAATTTTTGAAACTGCAGTTTGGCCAATTTTCCTTGCTCCAAAATAGAATGAGTCACTGATTGCCGTGATATAGTGTAATTATATACCTTGTTTGCAGCGTGAGTAGATCTTGCAAAAAGTTAGCATCATCACATATAATGTCACATCCAGCCGAAATGGATACTGTTGGATGTGATGTAATTTGTTTAACAACTGTTTTTTGCCACGCATTTGACAATGTTGGTGATGGTTTTGTTACCTCCAGCTGCTTGGCTTCAAAAAAGCTTTTGATGTTAGTAGAACCACCGGATAAGGAATAACACAGATAACACAGTAATATATCTCTATCCAAAGGCAGGCAACATGGTATTCCATCTCTATCCACTGGCAGGCAACATAGTATTTCATCTCTCTCCACGGGCAGGCAACATGGTATCTCAACTCTGTCCACGTTCAGGAAACATGGTATCCCATATCTGTCCACGGTCAAGCAACATGGTATTCCAAATCTGTCCAATGGCAGACAATACAGTAACACATCTCTGTCCACGGTCAGACAACACAGTAATACATCTCTGTCCATGGGCAAACAACACAGTAATACATCTCTGTCCATGGGCAGACAATACAGTAATACATCTCTGTCCACGGTCAGACAACAAAGTAATACATCTCTGTCCATGGGCAGACAACACAGTAATACATCTCTGTCCATGGGCAGACAACACAGTAATACATCTCTGTCCACGGGCAGACAACACATTAATACATCTCTGTCCATGGGCAGACAACACATTAATACATCTCTGTCCATGGTCAGACAACAAAGTAATACATCTCTGTCCAAGGGTAGACAACACAGTAATACATCTCTGTCCACGGTCAGACAACACATTAATACATCTCTGTCCATGGGCAGACAACAAAGTAATACATCTCTGTCCACGGTCAGACAACACAGTAATACATCTCTGTCCACGGTCAGACAACACATTAATACATCTCTGTCCAAGGGTAGACAACACAGTAATACATCTCTGTCCACGGTCAGACAACACATTAATACATCTCTGTCCATGGGCAGACAACAAAGTAATACATCTCTGTCCACGGTCAGACAAAACATTAATACATCTCTGTCCACGGTCAGACAACACATTAATACATCTCTGTCCAAGGGTAGACAACACAGTAATACATCTCTGTCCACGATCAGACAACACATTAATACATCTCTGTCCACGGTCAGACAACACAGTAATACATCTCTGTCCACGGTCAGACAATACAGTAATATATCTCTGTCCATGGGCAGACAACACACTACTACATCTCTGTCCATGGGCAGACAACACAGTAATACATCTCTGTCCAAGGGTAGACAACACAGTAATACATCTCTGTCCATGGGCAGACAACACAGTACTACATCTCTGTCCATGGGCAGACAACACAGTAATACATCTCTGTCCACGGTCAGATAACACAGTAAAACATCTCTGTCCAAAGGCATTTCATGCTATGCTGTATTGCAACTTCATAACCACTTTGATTAACCCATTTTTCATTAATCAACGTATGCCAACTGTATAGCGTTTTGCACTTTGCACAGCAAAGAAATTGTGCTAAAATACCTTCAGATATGCTTGCTTGCTTGCTTGTGTTCATTGGCTTGAGCTCCAACGCGAAGTCCTGTATGCCGGATGAAGACATCCTGTTGTCCAACATCAGTGTGATGTCATACAGGACCTGAGGTTTGCGTGAGTATTTGTTGTCCCATGTCTGGCTTATTGGTGTGCAGACTGGTGGTTCCTCGCCGTGCAGGCAGACACTCTCCGACTTCGGAGGAACTCTCTCTCTAACTTTCAAGGACATTGACTTATTGCACAAAACGTTCTTCATTTGATAGAATACAGTTTTCGCTTGTCCTATTCTGCTCTTTATCTCAATGATGCATCTTCCATCTGATGTTATCCATGTGCCTAGATACCTGAATTTCTGCACATTTAGGCACAACTTGTTTCTTTGATACCACCATGACTTCTGTCTTTCAATTATTCAAACTAAGGAATACCAGAGTAAAGTTCGGAAATGGGCAAAAGCCACATAATATGCTGAAATATACATATGCACTGTGACCACTGGCCCATACATGTAATTGAAACACAGACATAATTTCAAACTGGCCAGGACAATCCCGGTCAATTGCGATGTATGGTAAGCCTCATTATGCTGGATGAATGAATTCAGGCAGAGAGATAAAGAAACAATACACTGAATATAACATTAACATTGCATTATGGGACATTGGGACGTGACCTTTAAGAGGCTCTCTGACATTTGTTTTGCCATATCAAACTGTCAGTTGATATAAATATTGTAATAGTAACTGGCAGTATTACTCATCAGAACAGAATGACATAGTGCAAAATTAAATATATCTGAATACAGACAAGCATACAAAAAGTCACAGATAGACATCCATGTAGCATGCATGATGCAGGCAGCCAAGAGATGTATACAATAAAAATTTGGCAAGCAAACAAACAAAAATGTCATAGATATATATGTAAAATGTATAACGCGGGCAGGCAAGAGATGCATACAATAACAAATTGAGAAGCAAACAAACAAAAACAACAGTCATAGATAGACATACATGGAACAAAACTCGCATACACTCAGGAAATAAATGACCGTAGACCCCGAGGTAGACCAAGAAGACGATGGAGAGATAATATATATACAGACCTACAAGCACTTGGAATCAACGACTGGCAAGAGAAGGTCAACCAGAGAGACGAATGAAGACGGATTGTATCTGCAGCAACGAATCAATGGCTCGGAAAGCTGAAGAAGAAGAAGAAGAAGAAGAAGAAGAAGAAGAAGAAGAAGAAGAAGAAGAAGAAGAAGAAGAAGAAGAAGAAGAAGAAGAAGAAGAAGAAGAAGAAGAGAAGGTCAACCAGAGAGACGAATGGAGACGGATTGTATCTGCAGCAACGAATCAATGGCTCGGAACGCTGAAGAAGAAGAAGAAGAAGAAGAAGAAGAAGAAGAAGAAGAAGAAGAAGAAGAAGAAGAAGAAGAAGAAGAAGAAGAAGAAGAAGAAGAAGAAGAAGAAGAAGAAGAAGAAGAAGAAGAAGAAGAAGAAGAAGAAGAAGAAGAAGAAGAAGAAGAAGAAGAAATAGACATTTCAAAAGCTAGTAATAAACATTTTAAAAGTTAGAACATAAGAGTTGACCATTTAAAGTAGAAATTAAAAGGATTATTGAATGAAACCAAGGCTTGGCACACAAAACGCTTAGGCAAGTAAAACAACATTTAATAAGATAAAATTAACCTCATAGTATAGAAGATACTGCCTTTGCAATGTGAATTGGTAGGTTGGTTGCATGTCCTTTACAGAATGTCACACTCAACCCCAGCATTTGTTGGCTGTTGGTTATTTACTAGGCAAGAGGGCGTTTAGTAATTTCCCATAGCTTTCTGTTAGACCTTCACATATTCTAGGCTATGACATATGAGGTGCACTGGCCAGATTCTTTTCATCCAAGACAATTCTGAAATTTGTTTAGGCCGGGTGAACCGTACTGGTTACAAAAAGAATAATCTTACCTCTGCTGAGGATTGAACTTGGACCACTGTCTTGACAGGCAAGCACACTAACCACTATGCCATAGCAGCTCCTTGAAGCGTGAGTATATGATGCTAGCCCCACATTTGTATAGACCAAAGACTCAATACCTGGCTGAAAACCTTGCCTGAGGGAAAGGTGGAAGGAAACGTCCAGAAGAAATACAATGGTTTAAAATGGAAATCGGGCTGGAAGGTGGTCCCTACACCACCACCTTGACAAGAGACAGAAAATGCTTAAGATCTATTACAGCTATCCTTAGATGTGAAGAAGCAGCTGATTTTATCTTCAAGTCAAAGGAAAATGACAAGGATTCAAGCAGAAAGAGACAATAGAAACATAAAATAGCAGTGGCATTCAGAAATATTGAAGATATGGAAGGAATCAAAATTGGGGGACGATGTATCAATAACATTAGATATGCAGATGATACAGTCTTGATTGCAGACAATGAACAGGAGCTGCAAAATTTAGTAGATGCAGTTGTTACACACAGTGAACAACGAGGGTTAGAATTAAATTGTAAACAGACAGAACGAAATACCACAATGTAATATACAAGTAAATGGGAATATTCTTCAACAAGTGAATAGGTACAATTATCTCGGAACAGTCATAACATCTGATGGGAGATGCCTTGAAGAGATTAGAACAAGAATCGCCATGGCAACGGTAGCCTTTAGCAAGATGAAAAATATACTGACCAATAAAAAGATGTCAATTGAAACGAGAAAAAGAGTGTTGAGGTGCTACATAGAACCTGTACTTTTATATGGATGTGAAGCTTGGACAATGAGCAGTCAAGCTGAAAAACATCTGATGGTTGTGGAAATGTGGTTTCTGAAGAAAATGCAAAGAATACCATGGACAGCCAGAAAGACAAATGAACAAGTCCTTCAAGAAACAAATGAAGATTGTAAATTGATTAGAGTTAGTTAGTTAGTTAGTTAGTTAGTTAGACATAGACAGTCAAAATTTTTTGGGCATGTTATGAGAAGAAATGAATTGGAGAACTTGGTGACAACTGGCAAGATCGAAGGGAAGAGACCAAGGGGAAGACCGAGAAGTAAATACCTGGATGGCTTGGCCTCGTGGCATGGTCAAGACAGAAACACGGAGCTGATGCACGACTCTTGTGATCGAGTGAGATGGCAAAACATGACCGCCCACGCTTACCGGCATGGGACATGATGGATGGATAAAAACACCTAAAATGATAGTAAAGAAACATACAGAGAAGTACTTGTAAAGTAACGGATCTGTTTACACGCCTCGTGGTGTGTTGGGTATATAGAGAAGTACTTGTAAAGTAACGGATCTGTTTACACGCCTCGTGGTGTGTTGGGTATATGGTTCTAGCACCCATATGTTTATAGACCAATCAGCACTCACCGGGTAATGTGGTTAATGCCACGGGGGTCACCTTTACTTCCCATGACATTTTCTGGAACCCATTTTAGGCTGGGTCGATTGGAAGCCCAAGACAATTTTTGTTATTTAAATCAGCATTGACTGTCAATCTGAAACCAAAGACAATTTTAAAAATCAGCCTTGATAGTCAATCGGAAGCCCAAGACAATTTTTAAAAAAAAATAAGCCTTGACAATCAATCAGACATAAGATATCCATCTGCCTGGCAAGCATACTAGCTACTACTTTACGTGGCTTCACGGTACTAGTAGAAAAACATAAATATAAGGATTATTATACAAACAATTACAGACAAAATTATCAATACAAATATACACGTACTTCAAAACAATGTATTACTCAGTGAATTAAAACACAGAAACCTCAAACAATATGTTGTACAATTTCTTGCCTGGTATATTTCGCTGCATCTTGTCAGTTGCATAATGCAGAGTTATATATCATGACTGGCACCTTGCCGTCTTGACAGACGATAGTTTGTAAAATGGAGTTATACCTCTCCATAGCACAAAGCCTGGACTGAGTTTAGAGACCATGCGTTGCCCATGCAGCATGATTCCTCTCTTGGCCTGCTTAGTTTACCTAAGAGCAAAGGTTAGCCACTACGTTTTCGGTTGCTGAACTATACCGGAGATTTTGTTGCAGTAACTTTTGTTTTCTTGTTTTGTGTCTCCGATTTAATGAGGTTTAGAGTACTCATCTCATCATCTCATCTCATCGTATTCCTCTTGTACCTTGCGGTGTCGAGGTGAAGTATAAACATCGTGAGAGTGCCCGATTATGGGCTTCATATATCGATATTCCCATGAACTCTGCTATTCCCTCCGCCCAACGTGTACGTGGGCGGCCTCTTCCTCTGGTTGCATCTGGTCTGTACATCATTGCTTGTTGTGGTACTCATTATGTTAAATTCCCCGATTATTTCAAGATCGCGTTAAAAAGGGACCGATTACTTTATATAGTTTCTCCCACCTCGGTTTACGTTGTGCACATCTCGTGTTTCTGAAATTCGTTTCCTACACAGAAATACAGAGTGACTTTTTCAGACGTAAGTAGACCCGCAAATCACGTTTTATGTAGATGTCTGTGTTTGTTCTTAGATGTATTATTAGATTTATCATCCATCTTTAAGTAAATTGTGTAATTTTCGACTATTAAAGTTGGAGGGCACATGCCAAACTAAAATGATGAAGATCGCATGCTGTGATGTGATATTTCAATGGCGGGAAATAGCCGTTTCCTTGTCATACTTCAGCGATGACTATTTAATATTGTTATGGAATATTCACAGCGATATGAATGCCAATGAATGCATGTTTGCATTCAACATCCATTCTAGTATTTATGTGTAATTTTTCATCACTCTGCACAGTCTGGATCATTGATAATTTTTCATCTTTCCAACGGGACTTCTTTTGTCAAAATGCATCTACGCTGGTGGCTTCGCTTTGCCAAGACAGCATGCGCAGTCGCGCGTGGTCTGACGTCATCACAGCATGACGGGGAGATGTATATATCTGTGTGTTCGTGTGTATGTATATAAACTGGTAGTAGTTACTACAGACTTGAATAAGGTAGCGTTGGATTTGTTTTTTCATGAGGTGTCCGACTATGCCGGTTATACAATTAAAAAGCAATTTTGAAAATATTACTTAAGTGGCTAGCAAACGTAACACCAATATATCTGGAACAAGACAAGCTGCAGAAACAGCCGGATCAGCAAAGCAATACTCTAAATGTCCGCCTATCGGAGCTTCCATCCTAGACCAGTTGCCGACCAAGGCTTAGGGTCTGGTCTGCCCTGCCATTTAGTCTTTAAGTTGCATTTTCTTGCACTATATATCATATAGCGTGAGTAAATTAATAATACTTAGTCTGAAACAATTAAAACACAGTCACAGTCATTGTTCAAATGTGGATCATGTTATCCCCACAGTAATTTCAAATTACGAAGTTCAAGTAGTTTAACTGATTCACTGCCGTGGTACAGTATATTGTCTGAATTGAAGTACCCTGGACTGCCGTAGTACAGTATATATTCTGAATGTTGACAGTGTGTTACTTGTTTCATTATTCAGTAAATTTAACAGGATTATCTTCAAAGGAGAAATAACACCTTGGTAAGTGGAAATTTTAAACAATTGAAACACGTTTGTTTAAATTGTTGTTACAAAATCTATCATTATTATTATGACATTTCTAACCTCTAGAACTAGTAGCAATAATGAAGTGTTCCTTGTGCAATGTCCTTTAATTTGATATATAATACAATATAGCTGCTACCATATTAACCATTTTCAGATCATTACTGTGACACGCCCCTACTTCCCATTTTCTGCCATCAATTTCTGTTTGGTCCAAACCCAATTTTTGTTTGGCAGTGAATCAGTTAAATAGCAATTTAGGTTTCGTGTAAACGAAAGAGTTCATTCTAAATTTGAAATTACTGTGAGGATAACAGATGTACCACATTCGAACAATACCTGTGACTATGTGTTAATTATTTCGGCTTAAGTACCATACATTTGCTCACTTCATTTGGTATATAATTCTGCAGTATGCACCTAAAACTGAAATCAATCAGAACAAATAATTATTCTGCACCTCAGAATGGGACACAATTGACTGTGGCCACATGTATTAAAACTCTGATTGGCAAATCAGACATTGCATATGCTGTCTGAGTGTCTATAGCTCCAAACAACAGATCACATACTTTCAAACTGTCCTGAATATGACATATCACGGCAAGCCAGGACAGTAGTTGAAACTGAAGGAAGATTACAGACCTTTGATTGAGTGAACTAAACATAAAAAGACAATAAAGTGAAGTTTATATAAATAATAAAGTGAGGTCATTGCTGGTAAGGATAATATTATTATTAATATGCAATCAAACCAAAGAAGAAGAAGAACCCAATAAGTAAACAACTCAACTGTACTCACCATCCCCCTCCGTGATGAGAGCAGTCAGTGTGCACTCATTCTGTTTATCTGTTTGCATTGGTGCCCCTTGGCCTTGGGTGTCTCCTTGGGTTTTCTTGTTTATAATCTGCTGTTGTATCCTTAGCCACAGAGCACGACCGTTCAGTTTTGAACACTGCTGTTAGTTAGTTAGTTAGTCGCAGTTCCAACTTCACAGCAACGGGTCGTCCCCATTATGCTCCGTTCCTGTGCCAGTGAATATCACACAAAATGCTCCCCACTGCCCAATGTGAAAAGTGGAAAAGACAGGAGTCTCGACAAACAACAACCCGCACAGATACACTGTGCATAATGCCGCCTCCAGAATGTCAACACAATAGTCCCCAACAAACACCCAGTTCATTTCTGATGGAATCGGCAGTCATTTTCCCATCTGGATGTTTCCTAGATGTTCACCCACACAGTCTACAAAATACAGTTCATCGTCGATGGCAGTGGCAGTCAACCAGAAGTCCAGCAGCCACGAATTTCTGCATAAGGCAAAAACCGGTCAACTCTGGGACATAGCCATCCGCCATCACTCCGAACATGCAGTCACGTTCCACAAAACCTCGGGCAGATTCAAAAGCATTTCACACGAAACTCACAGCTCACAGTGTCGCGCCACGCACTCACTCAGTAGCAGGGCGACGGAACCATCAAGCCTCCTTAGTCGCCTCTTACGACATGCGTGGTAAGTTGCAGTGTTGCTATTCTTTGCTTCCCTTATGGGCCCCGGCAACGCTACAGACAACAAACACTGCTGTTATTACAAGCAACTGCAGCTGTACATTAGTTTCCGCCTGAAATCATTTACTGCGCTATCCGCTGTTCTATTTTAGTATTTATTTCTCAGGTTCCTAGACATCTTCGCCAGCACTGACCGCCAATTCAATAAATAAATAATTCTTAACACTCACGTCCAATTTACAGTAAGGTTGATAAGGCACAGGATGCACAAATAAGTCATCATTCGTGTAGTAATATACATTGATCTATGCTCAACATAACACACAAAACAGTCCTCCAGAAACTATTAGCTTCTTTGTTTATAAGAAATATATCTCAGGTCACTATTTTGGCTTCAGCTACTTCTCTCTGCTTTTTGAATATCCTTGCTGCATATATCTTCATAATGAAAGCACCTTCGACTATTTTAACTGCTTTAATATCAGCTGTTGAAGACTTTACATGCTCTTTTGGAACATCAGCCGTGCGGCATTCTCCCTCACTCAACATCTTAGCAACAACAGTTTTAGTAAGATCCTGGAACTCATATTTTTGGTTGGCAATTTTGGGGTACCGTAGGCTTACACAGCCTACACTCAGTAACGCCGTGACTTGAAGTGACTGCCTTCACAAATTATTTGAAATTAGGACTTCTATATATTTGTAGTATGCCATATAGTAGTCCTTTTTATAGTACCTAATATTCAACCAAATAAAAGTACTGCTATTCAGCAACAAAACAACTTCGATTACTGCAGATAAAAACTAGCTTCGTATTTACAAATCACCAAAGATGAAAATCAACAACTACTGCAACAATGGCTGTCTAGCAGGTGTCTCTCGCTCCGTAGACTGTTTGTTAGATTTCTGATTCCGACATTTGGTTCATGAGTAGTTTTCTCGGAAACTCACTACGCGCAGGCACCTGGTTGGCAACTAGTCTAGGGTGGAAGCTCCGACAAAAGGACGGTTGGAGCATTGTTTTGCTGATCCGGCAGCTTCCACACCTTGTCTTGTTCCAGATATATTGGTGTTACCTTTCCTACGGAGTAAACTAGACAGGCCGAGAGAGGGATCATGTTGCATCTGCAAGACATGGCCTCTTCAATTCGGTCCAGGCTTTGTGCTATGGAGATGTTATTATGCCTTTTAATTTGAAGCACAAGGGTAACAAACATCTGACAAGACGGCAAGTTGCCAGTACAGTATTTATTCTTTGGGCTAGGATAAATGTGACTCTGTTTGACCAGTGTATGTAATGTGACTCTATTTTCCATGAGTATCTCTGGTCAAAGTTCGCTTCCGACAGGCCGTCCCGCGGAAAGAGACTGGGCCATATTGAATAAAATCCGGCGCGATAATGTCGACTCTCTAACCCAGTGGTTAGGGGGGGGGGGGGGGGAAGTTTAGGGTTTCCGGTGTGGGGGGGGGGGGGGGGGGGGGATTAAGATTATTTCAAGATCGCGTTAACACAAGAACCGATTACTTGATATTGTTTTTCCCTTCATACTGTACGGTTCTGTACGTCTCACCCTTCTAAAATTCAATTTATAAAGTAAGTAGACCCACAAATCATGTTTTATGTGGACGTCTAGACTTGTTTTAGTATGTGCTATTAAATTTAGCTTCCTTTATTACGTATACTGTGTAGGGGCGGGGTGGGATTTTTAGGTAGGAAATACAAAAGGGAGGAATGACGTTCTGAAAATATGGTGAGGGGGGGGGGGGACGCCCACGGGCCAAATTTTTAGGTAGGAAATACGAAAGGGGGTGGGGGCGGAAATGACGTTCTAAAAATATGGTGAAGGGAAGCACATGCCAAAAAAGGTTGAGAATCACTGCTCTAGCCTCTAACCCCATTTAAGCCCTTTTCTGCTCGTTCCCACAACTTTCGGATCGCGAGGCATGTGGGTTAACTACTTTGCCACGGATCCTCTGTATGGTAAAATGAACACACACACGCACGTACTCACACACAGCCACTGAGCTTCTTCCTTCGAAACCATAGCCAATAGCTTAGCAGTGACGTTTTCATCAGCAGGTTGTACTGCATAATACCGTCTGACAAAACGTCAACAACAATCGCTTGGAAACGTATTCATTCTAATGATGTTTTTTTTATGAAAAATAAAAAGAAAGCAAATCATAGTTTTACGAGAACATATGAATGGAACCTAATAATGTCAGCCAGGGGATATTTCTCCACCCATTAAATTTGTTGTGTAGTCCTCTCTTCATACGGGTGTTTTGAAAATCCCTTGGTTTAATTAAAAAGACTAATACGTTTTCTATTTCAGTTCAACAAGATCACATGTCTTGTCTGTTTGATATTTGGGATGATAACAGTTTTTCATTTGTTGGGGATTTTGTTGGATATTAAAATTCAGTCATTGATAGTCGTGTATGCATTCTGCAAGTTGCCTCCTTGGTTTTCCAGGGTTCCGTGTAAATGTTTCGAATGCCATCTCATTTAGTGGGCGGAGAGACTTCGACCAATAAACCCCACCTGTCTCTCCAGAAGTATTGGATGCCGAGAAAATTGTAGACGGTTATTATTATTATTATTATTATTATTATTATTATTATTATTATTATTATTATTATTATTATTACCTTTCTTCTTCTTCTTCTCCTTCTCCTTCCTTCCTTCCTTCCTTCCTTCCTTCCTTCCTTCCTTCCTTCCTTCCTTCTTTCTTTCTTTCTTTCTTCCTTCTTCCTTCTTTTTTCTTCTTCTTCTCCTGCTTCTTCTTCTTACACTTCTTCGTTTTCATCGTCGTCTTCTTCGTCGTCGTCTTCGTTGTCTTGGTCGCCTTCTTCGTCGTTTTATTCGTCTTTGTGGTCGTCTTCGTCGTCGTCTTCTTCCTTCTGCCATCTTCCAACTTCCTTCTTTCTTAGTCGTCTTCTTCGTCGTCGTCTTCTTCTTTCTTCTTCTTGCTTCTGCTTCTGCTTCTGCTTCTTCTTCTTCTTCTTCTTCTTCTTCTTCTTCTTCTTCTTCTTCTTCTTCTTCTTCTTCTTCTTCTTTCTACTTCTTCCTTCTATTTCGTCTTCCTTTTCTTCTTCTTCTTCTTCTTCTCCTTCTTCTTTTTCTTCTTCTTCTTCTTCTTCTTCTTCTTCTTCTTCTTCTTCTTCTTCTTCTTCTTCTTCTTCTTCTTCTTCTTCTTCTTCTTCTTCTTCTTCTTCTGCTGCTGCTGCTGCTGCTGCTGCTGCTGCTGCTTCTTCTTCTTCTTCTTCTTCTTCTTGCTTCTGCTTCTTCTTCTTCTTCGTCTTCTTCTTCTTCTTCTTCTTCTTCTTCTTCTTCTTCTTCTTCTTCTTCTTCTTCTTCTTCTTCTTCTTCTTCTTCTTCTTCTTCTTCTTCTTCTTTCCACTTCTTCCTTCTATTTCGTCTTCCTTTTCTTCTTCTTCTTCTTCTTCTTCTTCTTCTTCTTCTTCTTCTTCTTCTTCTTCTTCTTCTTCTTCTTCTTCTTCGTCTTCTTCTTCTGCTGCTGCTGCTGCTTCTTCTTCTTCTTCTTCTTCTTCTTCTTCTTCTTCTTCTTCTTCTTCTTCTTCTTCTTCTTCTTCTTCTTCTTCTTCTTCTTCTTCTTCTTCTTCTTCTTCTTCTTCTTCTTCTTCTTCTTCTTCTTCTTCTTGCTTCTGCTTCTTACTTCTTCTTCTTCGTCTTCTTCTTCTTCTTCTTCTTCTTCTTCTTCTTCTTCTTCTTCTTCTTCTTCTTCTTCTTCTTCTTCTTCTTCTTCTTCTTCTTTCTTCTTCTTCTTCTTCTTCTTCTTCTTCTTCTTCTTCTTCTTCTTCTTCTTCTTCTTCTTCTTGCTTCTGCTTCTGCTTCTTCTTCGTCTTCTTCTTCTTCTTCTTCTTCTTCTTCTTCTTCTTCTTCTTCTTCTTCTTCTTCTTCTTCTTCTTCTTCTTCTTCTTCTTCTTCTTCTTCTTCTTCTTCTTCTTCTTCTTCATCTTCTTCTTCTTCTCATCTCATCTCATCTTTCTCCTCTTGTACTTTGCGGCGTCGAGGTAAAGTATAAACAGCTGGAGAGTGCCCGCTTATGGGCTTAATTTATCTATATGGAAAGAATGTATGAGAGGAAATAGAGAAGAATGGCACAATGTCTGACGGGCCTGCGTGCCCAATTCTAAACCCTTTGAAAATAAAGATTTCGTTCGTTCGATATTCCCATGGACTCTGATGTCCCCTCCGTCCATCGCTTTCTTCTTCATCTTTTCCTAATTCTAGTCTTTTACCCCCACCCCACCTTTCTTCTCATCTATGTCCGTCTGTCTGTCTGTCTGTCTGTCTGTCTGTCTGTCTGTCTGTCTGTCTGTCTGTCTGTCTGTCTGTCTGCTGTATGCCTGCCTACTTGCCTAGCTGCATGTCTGTATGTCTGTATATGTGTGCGTGTGTGTGTTCGTGTGTGTGTTTTCGTGTGTCTGCGCGAGCGTCTGATTGCCTGACAGTCTCATAACGTTGAAATATGTATGGTTTATATTAACAGCATTCATTTTACAATGTTTATTTTTTCCCCACAATAAATGTAACATTCCTGATAGATTATTGGTGTGCGACAGATGTGTGATTACGAAAGGCCAAATGTAAGACGAGCTAGCGCGTCCAGTTTTAGACTCTTTGAAAATAAAGCTCTTTCGTTCGTTCGCTCCAGTAATCATGGCTCCCATCAGTGTCCTTGTAAAACCATTGTGGCGTTTAATATTACCAAAATATTTCAATTTCCCAGACATGATGCTCTCTATATGAGCCAATTTGCTTGGAAGTTCAGATCTTGTAGAATACCAAAATATTTCTTCTCCTTGGCCTACGATATTCTAAGCACGGTTCTACAACAGTTAAGCTCGAAAGACCAACTTTTCTTCGTAAGTGATTGCCAAATGGACCATGTTGCCACGTGAAAGATGCAAAGATCGTACTCGCACTTGTGCAGCAGAGTTTGTGTAAATAGCTGACTCACTTCTTGTGTGACGTTGCGAAGAGTGAGATTAGCGCTAATGGATCATTTCATCTGCGGTAATAATAGTCCTTAAATGTAATTTAATCAATATCGCAATCAATATCTGCCGCATTTGCAAAGATGTCATGGCTACACTATTTAACGTAACATCTTTTTAAAGACTCTATCGAAAGCTGATTGAATCTTTATAGGTCAGTGTTGTTACAAACAATACAAAACAGACGAAGTAATGCAGCTTTGCAGAACGCAATTACGTAAAACATAGAACTGTGGGATTAGCTGGCCTCAGCAAATAAATACACAAAATAAAACACGTAAACGAGGGGAAGGCACTGCAGCGAGTACATTGAGGCATAATAACAGAATGAGAAGAATGAACAGTTGAAAAGAAAATGATCACAATAAAAAGAAATTGAAAAATAATAAAATAAAAATGTATAACGTTTCTCAGACTCCTAGGCTGTCATACTCGTGTAGATATAATAAACAGAAATATTGCTACGGGATATCTATGTGTGTGAGGGGGCTGAGGGGTCCCGAGGTATGGTGTCCGCCTTGAGTGCTGGTGGTCCCGGGTTCAAGCCCCGGTGATGGACGGGATTTTTTCACGTGGACTTCTAGTAACAAACATTCCCCCTGGTCTGTGGGTAGTGTGTATTGTTGCGCACGTAAACAATCCCTTTTCAGTTGGAAATCGAAAAAGACTAGCCTAACGGCGCTGTCCGGGCAAAATTTCGAGTTAAAAATCTGCCCAAAGTATTTCAGGATCCTCGCCGGTGCTACGGAGTTCGTGCACTGAGCTGAGATTCTCCTGACTCAGGCTTGAGTTAGGAGTAGAACGGAGCACTTGTGGGTTACACCCGGGTGCCGTGGTGTTGATCCGTCGACTAAACTACACTAAAGTAAACTAAACATCTATGTATGTATTCCTGTTATTCTGCTCGGGCATCATTATTTGTTCGCATATCCTTTACAGGACATCGCTGTCAACATCAGGATCTTTCAGTTGATTGTTGATTTCTTGGCTCGATTACGCTCAGTAGTTTGCCATTGCTTTCTGAGCGACCGGCTCACATGCCCCCGTAAGTTACCAACGCGGAGAAAACCGCTACTAATTCTCGCGCAACGTCACGTTACTTACGAGAGTATACGAGATTACGGAGAAAGTCGTGTAACCTCTAGACCAGGGATACCGGTGGGCATCAAATAATGATAAAAAATACAAACAGGTATGCGTAGCTCCGCCGAAAAGATGAGACATACCAAGATAGGACACAGTGTACAAACTTTACAACGGACTACGTAAAGGTGAACATAAATCACTGAGTGAAAATGCATCCATCCATTCATCATGTGCCATGCCGGTAAGCATGGGCGGTCATGTTCTGCCATCTCACTCGATCATCAGAGTCGTGGATCAGCTCCGTGTTTCTGTCTCGACCATGCCACAAGGCCAAGCCATCCAGTGAAAATACCATCAAGAAAATAGGCAATCCAAGAGATATATAATAATAACATAATAAAATAAAAATAATTATTCTGTGACACAACAAACGACGTTTCGATTATATAAATCTTCTTCAGGGATGGGACAACACAATCATATCTAAACGAAAAACACATAACATTATAAAATAATATTAAAACACAACTCCTTCGTTGTCAGGAAGGCACAAATGTTGAGTTCAGTTTGGTTTTGAAATGTGCTCTTTTTCTACAAAGGTTGAGTCCAATGCAGCTGTTAAAAGTGCCAAATAAGAAATGTGTGGCAAAAGTTGTGCAACCTTTCAGATATGAATATATAGAAGGAAGTCAGCAGAGGTATACAGTTGCATCTACCACAATATTGATTCATCAATTAATGAATGTGTTTAGTTGTTTAGTTATTGTTTTATTCGCTCTATTTTAAGGAAGGCACCAATTAATTAATGTGTTTGGTCTATTAGTATCTGTATTCGTTCTTCCTGTTTTTGATTGACATAGTAGTATTCATATAACGCAAGAGTTTACAACTCAAGTTCGGTTGTTTGCATATTTTATTTGTACTTATTAGTGCTCTAAAAGTTATTCTTGCATTTTGTAGTTCATTGTAATATCTCAGGGCTCCGTGACAAAGTGGTTAAGTCGTTTGGCTTGCGCTCAAAGGCCATATATTTGTTTCTATACGGCTGGCCGAGTGACTAGAACACCGGTTTCTCCTTCGAGAGACTCGAGTTCGAATCCTCGGTAAGGTGTGGGATTTTTTTGTGTCGGAGCCAAAATGAAAATCCTAACCTGCACAGTTCGCGGCAACTGCACAGCCAAGCGGCCCTAATTCCTCAGGCCCCCCCCCTCCCCCCCCCCCTCCCCCCCCCCCCCCCCCCCGCCATAAACCGCAAGATACTATATTGGCTGTAAATGACAGGTTTTTGTATGACTTCTTCATTTGATCATGAGTGCATTTTCCCGGAGACCTGTGGGGTGGTCGCTAGAGCTATGGAGTAAATATGCGACTCTCTTGGCAAGCCGCTCTGAGGAGAGAGACCAAGCCAAATGGGATATAACCCGGTGTAGTGAAGAAACCTGTTGTAATTAAACCTTTATTTAAATTCTCTGTTTATCCATCTTTGTCTACAGTTCTGCCGGCATAATTGTATGCTTCCATCTCTTGAAATGCTGTATTACCAAAGGAGACTTGGTTACCATTTGCTTGGTGTACCCTCATTATATTTGAAGAAAGATTATTTACATGTCACTGGAGTAACTTAAAGCGGTTTAAAGGCCAGTGAACCGACTTCATTGCACCGGATTTTATCAAAATGGCTCGGTCTTTTTCCACAGAAAGCGGCCTGCAGAAAGCGTTGCACAAAGTACGACTTTCGTAGTTCCAGCGACGACCCCCAGGAGTCTACGACAAAATTGCACTCGCGAGCCGAACGACGAAGCCCAGAACTGAACCCACAACATTCGGAGCTCAAGGCAAGAGTAGTTTACTATGCCTTGATCAGTTAACCCCTGTTCAGACCAAATGATGGTCCGTATTTAACAACACCTTCAGTCTCAGACAGCTATAATTTATACGACCACTCAATCCTAGCTGAAGAAACTTATGAACTACAAGCGTCTATGCCCAACCCCCCAACCCGGCTCCCGTTGCGAAGGGGTTATAGACACAATCCGCAATCCCGCATACCGCGTTCGAAACACACCTGGGGGTGATTTGGTAGCAAACCGCCTTGTATTGATTTTCATACAATAGTATGAGTGTTCATTGTTCAGATAGCAATGGCAAACTACTGAACATAAACCTGTCAAGAAATTATAAACACATAAAAGATGATGGGGTGGACTGCGCAGTACTGTATAAGATATGTAACTAATTTTAACTTTTATGTCCACACACTCCAACCCGAAAACAATTATTACGTATACGCACTTTCTCCTAACTATATAAGGACTGGTAAGTCCACGTGACCAGATAACATGCCAGCCGGCAGGAACAATATCTTAGAAAAATATGAATAGAACCACGTCGCCAGACAGCTGAACGCAATTTATGATATTAGAGATTATCCATGACTTGTGTAAACCTATGTTGATTGCAATCCCTCAGAAACCAGGAACCTTAGAATGTGATTGACATCGAACAATTAGCATAATGAGCCATATCGTAACGATTTTGCTAAGGATTACCATTTTAGAAACGGAATATATCTATTGATAAGCATTGCCCTGTCTGTGTTCAAACTTAATGCAATTCAATAGATGATACATGTCCTATCATATTCCTGTACGCACACACAAGCAGCGTCAGATAGGATCGCCAGGTCCCTTCAGGGAACATCTATCTGATCGTTTGCTAACACGGACATTTTCCGGTTTCTTTGTAACGGTTCGGTGTGCCTGTCCGGTCATGAAATTCCCCCCCCCCCCCCCCACAACAGCTACGAATGTCAAACCTTTTCTAGCGCGTGAACGTTTCGTGCCGTCATTCTTGGCGAGATTGAGAAAAATAATGTGTTTATTGTAAATGGATAGACGAAAATAAATACGAGCAGAGTAGGGCTATGGAAGTGAGAAAATGAAATAGATTTCACACAAGAACGTATGTTTATGAAGAGGTAAATAATATTAAAATGGAGTTTTCGCTTATTTGTGAAAGATATAGCTTGTGGGTTTGCCCGAATGTATCCTTTTTGTGTATTGGGTTTGCTTGGTAACTTAACGAACAGTTCTGTGCTGGATTTATTTACGGCTTTCAGTTAAATCAAGAACCGACATCTCAGCAGTCGGGACATTTCCATATACGTTCCATCTACATCTTCAACAACCAGGGAAGAGTCCCAAACCTAATGGTACCAGTTGCTGTCTGTTTATGTGCACTGTCTGTTTATGTGCACTCTTTTTCCTCGGAGTGCTGAATGTCGGCTAGATCCTCGGGTTATTCCCTGCAGCACCAATATGTTCAAACTATAATGATTTATCTGTTCTTCCACACTGTACCCGTGTTCCCACAGGACCCTGACCATGTCTGCCTGGTCGTGCACCAATACCCCAGCCAGCGGTGCAGACTCACCCATTCTGTCAACCTGCATGTCTTGGGGAGAAGCTTCAATGGACGTTAGGTATCTTCCATTCTTGAAATGAAGCCTATCACTTTTTTCAAAGCACGATTGTCTTCACCCTTCTCACCATACTATGTGAGTCTGTTACAATCACAACTCGTGTGTGCTGTTTTTTCTCCAGCCAGTTTGGGGGTGGGGGTGGGAGGGGGGAGGGTGTGTGCTGTGACTACATCCGCATCCATTCTCTGATTTGATGTCACCTTATCATACGCCAGGCTCTCTGTCACTATTCACCGTCCATTTGCCTTCGCTATGAAGTCCCAGGCACTTCTTTTGCGGTTTAGAACTGGGTCATCCAACTAGATCAGTGGTTCTCAACTAGTGGGAAATTCCCCCCCCCCCCCCCCACCAGGGGGAATTTTAGGGTTTCCAGGTGGGGGAGGGGAGAGAATTAAAATTATTTCAAGGACGCGTTAATACAAGAACCGATTACTTGATATTGTTTTTCCCTTCATACTGTACGGTTCTGTACGTCTCACCTTTCTAAAATTCAATTTATAAAGTAAGTAGACCCACAAATCATGTTTTATGTGGACGTCTAGGCTTGTTTTAGTATGTGCTATTAAATTTAGCTTCTATTATTACGTATACTGTGTAGGGGCGGGGGCGGGAGTTTTAGGTAGGTTATACGAAATGGGTGGGGGAATGACGTTCTGAAAATATGATGAAGGGGGACACGGGCCAAAAAAGGTTGAGAACCACTGAACTAGATGATTACATCGCATGAGTGCGAAATGTCACGAATTACAGCTTTGAGGAGCCAACGTAACATACATTTTGATAATAATCAGGTGTAGCGTTCGCCCTTTTTGAACTTAAGCCCATACATCTGCTACTATTTATGCACTGGACTGATTTTTGCGTGTGGATTAGCTTTAACAGTTACCAGTGTCCCTTGCCATCAGACGAACCCACTCCGACTTCAGAGATACTTGTAATTTACGTCCCCAGGTTAAGGACGAGAAGTCAACATTTTAGTCCAAAAGACCGGTATAGGGGTGAACCCGCTACCTCGGCATCAGCACACCGGAAGTTAAAGAGCGTGCGCTCTTATTCATTCAGTCATTCTGACCATCATCATCGTTTTGCCTTGATGAAGAGAACGTCTAGTTATGCTTCTGCTAGTTGTTCTTCTTCTTTTTCTTCTTCTTCGTTCGTCCGGAATGTTCTTTTGGACGTAATTACATTGTGCCTGTTTACAGCAGAGCTGCGATATTTCCGCCTTTCGGTCGACACATAGACTCCTTCGGGCATGTGTTGACCGAGATAATCTTCCCCGGTTGCTATGTCTACATTGCCCAGAGCTATTTGAGACCATCTGGTAATCGGCAATAGATATAGAGGACGCCTCAACAACACATAATGAAGTAAAGTAGACATAAATGAATACTATGAAAAGAGAACACGGACGAATATTATAGGACGGCTTGCAGCGAAGGAGTTACGGACGCTATTCGTAATACCGCACACCACGTTCGAAACACACCTGCGAACGATTTGGCAGCAGACAGTATTGCGTTAGTACAATGGTATGCGTGACGGTGGTTCAGAAAGCATTAGCAAACTACTGAGTGTCAACTTGCCAAGATTTCACAAACAGCCAAAAATGGTGGGGTTGACTGCGACATCATGTAAAGAATATGCATCTTTTTGTTGTGAGTCGGTTGAGGCACCACTCTCCAATTGTTGATCAAGGGTGAAGAAAACTAACAGACCTTAGTAATAAAAAATCAATCAATCAATCAATCATGTGCCATGCCGGAAAGCGTGGGCGGTCATGATTCGCCATTTCACTCGATCACCAGAGTCGTGGATCAGCTCAGTGTTCCTGTCTCGTCCATGCCATGTGGCCAAGCCATCCAGGTATTTTCCTCTCGGTCTTCCTCTTGGTCTGTTCCCTTCGATCTTGCCAGCTGTCACTAAGTTCTCCAGTCCATTTCTTCTCATAACATATAAAAAATGCTAACATAAAAAAAAGGATATTATAATTGCATTCAGGATTTATTCCTAAAATTCAAATACTCTTATTAATTTTAACAATGCAATGCCAGATTGCATCATTATTTTAACCTTTATTACAAACCTAGAAACAAAATCAGCCATGATTGCAGAGGGACATAATGACGGCTGCAGGGCGTTGTTCAGAAGTGTACAAGCTTGTCTCACATTCGCCGATGCTTGAAAATTCATTTCGTTTCAGTCAGCTCCAGTTCTGCCGATAGGAAACATTACAGACGGGTGTCAAGTACTTAAAAGCCTTGTTGTGGTCCATTTCCGAAGTACTATTAACAACGTAAGGTTAACAAAACAGGTAGTGGTAATTCAGGGAACGACATTTGAGAATAACAAGAAGCAAATTGAGATTGAAAGAAAGAAGAAGGACGCAGAGAGGGTGGTTTTAGAGAATTAGAATCATGACATGGAAAAATATAGAAGGGACATTAAATTAACCAAACAGCGAGGAGTAAAAGAAAGGGGCACTTGACCGAGAATTTAATAGATGGAGCAATGGAAATATAATGTTTAGATTGAAGGGTTCAATGCAGATAATCAAAGAAGATAAAGCCATAAGTGTACTTAGGACCAAATTGGAGGTAATACGTACTTAGGACCAAATTGGAGGTAATACGGTGGAAACACATTGATGAAAACTGGATTATGAAAAATTTAAGAAATGAAACTGGAGAATGAAACCCTTTTAATTGTCCTGAGCACGTGCTTCTAAAACAATTGTTTTGATCGAATTAACATTCTATCCACAAGCACGAACGTTTTCTGTAATGTTATAGTGACGACAGGACATTGGTGTAACCGCTAAAGCAGTGGTTCTCAACCGGTGGGGAATTCCCCCCCCCCCCAGGGGGGGGGGGATTTTAGGGTTCCAGGGGGGGGGGGGGGATGAAGACCATTTCAAGATCGCGTTAATACAAGAACCGATTACTTGATATTGTTTTTCCCTTCATACATTACAGTCACGTACGTCTCATCCTTCTAAAATTCATTTTATAAAGTAAGTAGACCCACAAATCATGTTTTAATGTGGATGTCTAGACTTGTTTTAGTATATGCTATTAAATTTACCTTCCATTTTTACGTATACTGTGTAGGGGTGGGGCGATTTTTAGATAGGAAATATGAAAGGTGGGGGGGGGGGGGGGGGGGGGGGTGACGTTCTGAAAATACGGTGAAGGGGTGCACGAGCCAAAAAAAAAGGTTGAGAACCACTGCGCTAAAGAGACTTTAATCACGAAATTCGCCGCACTTTTCTGTGCTCGGCCTTACTTTGGCGCCTCCAGAATCCAGCCACTCCCTAACTCTGATTTCGAGTCAATATCCAAGTGCTTTTTCGCCTGCCAGACCTCGCCGGTCAGCCACAGTGTCCCCACAACAAATATAGGGTTTATTTTTAATGGTGTAACAAGACCGCCGAGGCTTGGACTGGTTTGCTACTATAGATAATATCCCCAGCCTTTACTCCAACCACCTCACTAGCACTCCACATCTCCAGGCCCCACACAAGCCGGACAGCTGAACCCCCCTCAACTACCTAGGGTTTCCTATCCCCAGGGGGCCCGGCAAAACACAAGTCATACCACTGCACAAAGTCATAGCTAATCAGATACAACATTTAATTCATAACTACGTCAACTGCACCAGAGAAGGATGGCTGAAAGCCGACTATAAGACATATGTAAGAATCATTTCTACAGATGACTCTTCTTCATCATAGGACTGTGACTTCGTTCGTGCTGTCGTCCTGTCGTGGTTACGACTCACCCAGGAACCTCCAGTGGACGGAACTCCAAGGTCTGATGCCCTCTCCAAAGTTCCCTCTTCCTTACAGTGATCCCAATCTCGGGCTGATCAAGCGTAGTAACCACTGCCTGACCGACACTGCAACCGGTGATCAAGGATCCTCCCTTGATGTCGTACTATATCACCGTCACAACTCTACTGATGAAGTCTGGGCCGACCCAGAATACTAGCTGTCTCCCAAACTGCAGACAAGTACGTGTAGCACCGATACCCTAATGTTCAGTTGCTCTTCTGTCTCGTAAGTGACATACTCACTGATAAGTCACCTGTAACATGAGCGTGCGCTTCCACAAAACACCGAATGTGAACGAGCAATGGATGGCGATGGTTATGTGACGAGGATGATCGAAGGGAGGGAGA